>JAAAXO010000340.1:0-17479 GCA_011799875.1 Thinopyrum elongatum
CCCCAGTTCCTCTGCTTGGGGAGCACCTTCACTCTTCGTTAAGAGAATGATGGAACTAACCGATTGGTTCAGGATTATCGGCCCATTAACCAAGCCACAATCCAGAACAAATATCCGCTTCCTCGGATCAATGATTTGTATGATCAGCTTGCTGGATCATCGGTATTCTCTAAACTTGATTTGAGGTTGGGTTATCATCAGATCCGTGTTCGTGAAGAGGATATTCCCAAGACTGCATTTGTTACTCGTTATGGCTCCTACGAGTACACCATCATGTCATTTGGCTTAACAAATGCTCCAGCCACATTCTCCCGTCTGATGAATTATATATTCATGGATTACCTCGACAAGTTCGTCGTGGTATATCTAGATGATATTCTGGTCTATTCAAAGAATAAAGAAGAACATGCCGAACACCTCCGTCTTGTACTGGAAAGGCTCTGAGAACACCAGTTGTATGCCAAATACTCCAAATGTGAATTCTAGCTTTCTGAAGTAACATACCTTGGTCATGTGATTTCGAAAGATGGCATTGCCGTTAACCCAGAACGAGTTCAGGCTATTCTGGACTGGACTCCTCCGAAGAATGTCAAGCAAGTGAGAAGTTTTCTTGGCCTTGCAAGCTATTGCCGTCGATTTGTCGAGAACTTTTCCAAGATTGCTAAGCCCCTGACTGATCTGCTTCACAAGGGCGTTAAATTTGAATGGACAGAAAAATGTCAGGAAAGTTTCCAGACACTCAAAGACAAGCTGACATCTACCCCAGTACTATCTCCTCCAGATACCCGCAAAGATGGAAAGGAACTGTAGGAGATATGCCTAGAGGGACAAATTATAAAGTAGTAGTTATTTCCACGCTCAATCACCCCAGATCCCTAGTTTACTCCGTAATCCATGCTATAACTGCTATGGTTCTCGAGTCTGCAATAACCACGAGGCTCGAAGGAAGACTCATAGCATGTGTGGAATAATAAACGGTTTAAAATGTATTCCTAGTAAGCCCTTGACTGGCTCAAGTGTTGCATGATGGTTCTGTTTCCTGATCATGGCATGTCTATGCCAGCAAACTTTGAGGGCACAATGTTAGAAGAACATTGTGTTTGAATCGACCCGAATTGATGTTATGCTATGAGATACAATTTCATGAGTTAATGGTTAATAACACAGAGATAGTTAACGTTTGCATGATTCCCAGACCATGAGAGTATCGAGTTTCTCATGCTTGATTCATGAACTTTGGGGTTGTTTTTAAACGTCATCCTAAATGGATGGCTATTACGGCGGCTTACGGGTTCATGGGAAAGTATGTCAAGTAACTTGATAGCTCAAGATTGGATTGCTCCTCGACGATGGAGAGATATCTCTGGGCCCTCTCGGTGTTACGGTATCCATCATCGTCTGCCAGACACTTTGTGATTTGATCACGGGGATGCCGGAACACGGTAACGAGAAAAGAGAAAACATACCGGTAACGAGGTAACTAGCATAGTGGACAAGTTGTTGATCCACGGGAAATGCCAACAGTCTCACTCGGGTATTTGTAACATATCGCGAAGCAACAGGAATAGCACAACGCAACTGGAGGTTCACTGAATATTCATTCGTGTGGGTATAGGGGTCAAATGGGTGTCCACAGCTCCGATGTTGATCATTGATCGGAAGGGGTCCGTGTCATGTCATACTTCACCGAACCTATAGGGTCACACGCTAAGGGTCATTATTGTTGAACGCTAGACAGGGAGTCTGAGAGAAAGTCACCGAAAATGTTTCGGACACAACGGAAGAGTTCAGAGAGAGAGAACACCGAAAGAGTTTCGGTAAAACCGAAAAGTTGTTTCGGAATATATTATTTGGTCAAAAAGGGTTTGGCACCGCCTGGAATTTTCAGGGATGCCAGAATTGGTCTGGGAACTTCTGGGAATTTTCGGAGAGAAAAACCGGAAAATGTTCCAAACTGCCGTAACCGTGTTAATGCTTTCCGCTGATGAAAACCACCGACACGAAAATGTTTCGGATCATGCCCAGAATAATTTTGAGGGTGCCGGAATGTTCTGGGACCTTCTGGAATTTCAGAAAAAGTTTCGCGGAAAAAATTTGTCTCAGCGCGAGGGGACAAGACCCACGAATCGGGGGTTGCATGTTTGGGGCTTTTTGTCTAGGGAGCATGCATGTTTCATGGAGACATGTTGGTGGCTTGTTGGGGGGCCCCCCCCATGGGGAGACAAGGTGTGGGCCGGCCCAAGGGTGCCATGGTGGTGTCCCCTTGGTGCCCCCTTGTGTTACCTTATGCCTTTCAGTGTGACATGAAGCCTGGGGTATTTTGGTATTTCAAATCCACCCCACCCTTGCCTTGGCCTATAAAAGGAGGAGAAGGGGCGCCATTCTCCCATCCCTTGCTCTCATACACATGCCAAGATGTTATCTGGCTTCTCTCTCCCTCCACGAAAAGAGTTTCGTAGAGCCGAAAGGCGGTGTCTGGGTTCCGGCAGGGACTAGTTCTGGACGGCGAAGCCCTGCCGGATAGATGACACCGTATGGTGCAAACCCGTAGAGAGGTCGTAGTTTCGACTTAGTGCCCGAGGGGCTGTTCGAGATGCCTCCGAAGGGCGTCCAAGTGAAGGTCGAGTTCTGGAGTCCTCCCGAAGGGCTGTCCGAAGTACCATGCCGCTCGAGTTTCGAAGTGTCCTCCCGAAGGGTGTCCGCGACACCGTCCGGGGGACTGTTCGAACGCTTCCAGGAGGGCTGTCCGAAGGGAAGTGAGGGTATACATCCTCGCGGTTGGGAGGTTGGAAATCCTAGCTGGGGATCTGCACCAAGACGTCATCGACTTACTTCCGCTGCGCTACGAGTCGGTACGAAAACGATCAAACCTTGTATGCAGTCTCCATAGTGGTCCGGGGGTGGTGGTAGGTCGGAAAATTTTTGGTTTTGTGCGTTCCCTACAGTGGCATCATGAGCCGTGCTATGCGTAGATGCAGGTTGCGATCTAGAATACATAGAGTGTATGGGTGTTGCACAATATAATAGGTAGTAGATGAGTTCTATTACTGAAAATATTTTGTGGGGTAGCAGATGAAATCGTACCCGATGTTCTTGTTGCTTCCCTTGAATTTGCGTAGTCCTGATTTGACAGCATTGTGGAATCTCACAAAGTTCTGGCAATCGCGATCCTTTCATGCTGCTCTGAGTTGCTGATTGACAGATCAAAGAAGTGCTAACAGTCTTTGGGTTCCACTTTAGTCAAAGAAAGATGGATGTTTCGCAGATGAAAGGGCAATGCAGATATGATCTGACGGGGGTCATGCGTATGACGAAGTTCAGTATGGGGTCGAGATTTAATTATCTCGTGTTCATACACCCCGCGTTGTTAATCTAGCGCTTGAATTATCATACTTATGATGGACGTGGTAGCTTCGGTTTGTTTCGAAACCTAGAAGCCACGTAAAACAAGTTTTTGCATGAACGTTAGAGGGTCTAACTTGGTTTGCAGGAGGGTTTGATGTGCATGGGATTGGTATAGCAGTGCTCATAATAATTGATTATGTATGAGATGACTATATGATGTAAATTGAATTAACATGACCTGCGTGTCATGATTTGGCATGATGGTGGAGCCATATGATTGCACTTTAAAATGACCTGGCTGTCGACCTTGTGTAATGCATTATTTTATTAGTATAGAGTAGCAATATTATCTGGTGCATCGACAAGGTGGTGGCAATCTTCGCGAAGGTGAACACCAACGCGAATGCTGAAGACGAAGAAATACAAGACTTCTCCGTCAGAAGGGCTATACCATATCATGCTATTATGAATTGCTGAGATGTTTATCCTTATGATGCACCCTTCTTGATTGGCGGTAGTCGCTTTATAGGGTGATCTCTCACAAAAATATCAAGTAGTTAGTGTTCTCCCAAGTGTAGCAACGTCTACAACCACGTATCTTTCGGGGTGGCCATGTACACAATGAGCACGAACGATTAGGAGTGAAGGCGGGTGAAGGTCAGGACCTCACTGCGGATCACTTGGTTGTCTTGAAGTTCAGGCAGGACAGTCCTGAGCTCGGAACACACGCATGAAAGATGGACAAGAGTCCATAGAGATGTGATTGGCAAGTGGGCTAACGATTGAAATTCACGTCATCAGTGATGAACCCGTCAATGGCGTTAGAATTGAAATGCGGATCTTGAATCACTCACAATCAATTAGAGAGATATTGATTGAGTGGGAGCGCACTGATGATTAACTTGTTAAATTCTCAGTGCAATTAATTTTGAACACTGTCTAAGTGTATTGCATAATAGTTGTAGAATAATGGCTCGCATTTCCACCTTCCCTGTTAAAATTGATAGCTGTAAATATCTGGTTATAAAACTTACGGGGTAACGTAAGTGAGGATTGTCCTCAAGAGTGCCGAGAAGGACTTTGTCCTATCGCATTACTTGGTATTCTCTCGCTTATGCTATGGATCATGTGACTCTCATCCTTCGATCACAAAGCTAGAATTCCGTTTCAGTCAAGTGCAATATGTTTACTTCCATGAGACCCAAACTTCGAAAGTTTGGATAGTTATGTGATATTCATGGAATCTGAAAATCATTTTCAGAGACAGACAAAGGCTAAAAGATATGGAGAATCCAAAGAAATGTTGTTTGCAAACTATTAGTAAAGGAGTTTACTATGCATTAGACTGATAAGAGAGGGATCCAGAAGAACGCCTGTCTAGTGAAAGGTGAAAAAAACAAAATTAAAGAGAAAGGAAGTGTCGAAGGATGTTAGTGTGATTACACACCTAGAAAGTCCGGGGGCTAACGCACTCTTAAGTTCGGTGCTTCTTTGGAGTGGAGAGAAATACTGAAAAGTTAAACTGTTAGAAGTATAATGGCAAAAGGAAAGAAGACTGGAATATCCAGCTCATGTATGAATGTCATACAAGTTTTTTGAGTTATAGAAGGGTGGTCAAAGATATAGTTCTTCGGGATTATGGTTAACATGTTAATCACTAATTTTTGGGTATTGTGAGTTAATCACAAAGAACCGCTCGTTGCATTTGTTGCAACTCGATGTAAGAACTACTATGGCCTGAAAGACCAGCCAGAAATGAGTTTTAGGTATAAACAGGGAACCTAGTAAATGTTACTATACCTTCCATCGGTGTATACCGTCTGTATTTATTTTCATAATTCATTTAGAGTTTCACAAAATCTAGCCCATTGGCATAAGGTATCTTGCAAGAAGGTTGTGTCATAAGAGAACTTTTGATGTTCGATGTTATGAATAACATAAGGGCCATACTTTCATTGAGAATGAGATGTATGTTATGAATAATGATATATATATTACCTCTGGATTTACTTCATAAATTCATTTTAGAGTTTTTAAACAATCTAGCCCATTGCATAATGTGTGTGCAAAAGAGTTGTTTCATAAAAGCAACAATTGTTGTTCAGTATTATGAATAACATGAAGGGCCATGCTTCATCCTAGATGGGACGTATGTATGAAATTGATGGTAATATGATACATCCATAAACTGACGCTAAATGTCGTAAGACAAAAGAATACCACACAAGTGTGGCACTACATTTGGTCACATTGGAGAAGCCCGCATGGAAAATTCCATTATGATGGATTTGAAGTCTTTGATTTTGAATCATCTGACACTTGCAACTTCCTCGAAAGTGAAGTGAAGAAATACCGTTCACAGGGCCATAAGGAACGAGCAAACAACTTATTGGTGATCATACATTTTGAGTGTGTAGTTCAATAAAGGTAGCAAGTAGTTGGATTTATCTATCTTCAGAAATGTCTCAAGTAGATATATGGATATTTACTTGATGAGACGTAAGTCTGGATCTTTTGAAATCATTCGAAAGGTTTTCAAATATGAAGTAGAAGTTATTGTAACAAGAAAATTATGTTTCTACAATTCGATTGCAGAAAGAAAATATTTGAGTTACAAGTTTAGCGAATGTCTGAATGAGTTGTGAAAAGAGTTTCATAACTTACACCTCGGAAACACCACTATGAGTGGAAAGTCGTGAAGATGTAATCGAACCATTTATGACATGGTAAGATCAAAGATGACATAAATAAATTTGCCATTATCCCTTTTTAAAGTTGATGCTTAGAGACTGCGGGGCTTTACACTGAAAAGAGCTCCATCAGGTCTGTTGAAAATGACAACATGGTATGGTACGCCCAACCGTTATATCTTTCTTTACATTGGAATATGGGGCTTGTGAAAAGGTTACAAACCTATTCCAAATCAGACAAGTGCTACTTTGTAGGTTATCCAAGTCATTGGGTATTCCTCCCTCACTATACCGAGGCAAATAGGTTTGCCACAAAGAACGGTATGCTTTTTGAAGAAAATGTTCTTTCAAAAAGGTGAGTGGGAGAATAATGCAAATCGACGAGATAACCAGTATCTCCGTCATCAGTCAAAAAAAGAGACCTTGGAAGTAATTCCAGAGTTTCCTATGCGACTGATAGAAAGTCTCTACAATAAAATGTATGGACATTCGGTCGAACTTGCAGTGAACCACGTAGGCAAGGCTCGTGCAAACCTCTCAGGTGCGCAAACGAGAATTGGTGTTAGACAACTATACCTACGATACACAAGGAAGCGTTGATGGGCCCTGACTCCGGGATTGGCTAAATGCCAATGCAACCTGATGTAGTTTCCACATAAGTGATTCAAGATTAAAACCGATACACCTTCGGAAGATTAGAGTCTAACGAATATATGGAACTTAAAACTGATACGGATAAAAATGTTTTATCCATAAAGCTCGACTTGTTGCAATAACAAGTTCAAAGAGTTGACTACGATGAGATTGTCTCACCGTGCGATGCTTAAAGTCGGTTCGGGTTGAACTAGCAATTAATACATATTTCAATCATAAGATATGAAACATGGATGACAAAAGGATTTCTCATCTGATGGAAATAAAACCTAGGACTTGTTGTGATACAGTCCAAAGTAATTGTCGATCCAGAGGATGCTAGTAGGTATGAAACTTCAGAGTTCCAGCGATGGACAGAAGAGAGCAAAATGAGTCGGAATCTTCGTGTTTTGATGAAATGGTCAAAGGGGTTTGACTCATCAATGGGTAACAGAAGATATTGTAATTCAGAAAGTAAGTGGGAGCATAATAATATTCTAAAAACCTGTGTGCTTGCACATTGTTAATGGAAATAAATTTCTTGACACGAATTAGGACTTCGTTTGAAAATAGTTTTCGATGAGTGCTTGGGCTAAAAGCCTTTATATTAGGCATGAAATCTATGGAGATAGATTTACCTAATGGGGCTTAGCAAAGATCATATTGACAAAATGCTAAAAACTTTTAGCCTTAAAAACGTCAAGGAGTGATTCTTGCCGAAGTCACATGGAAAGAGTTTTTGCATGACTCGTGTCCCAAAACACTGATGAGCAATACATGATGGAGATCCACACACTCTGTGTTTGGATTAATCATGTATTCCATGGTATGTAAAACAACCAGATATGTCCAATACTCCCAAAGTTTGTGCGAGTATAGATAACAAAGTGATCAAAAGTACTGATCATGGGACAACAGTGAAAAAGGGTCATTGAGTACTATAGTAGCACTGATGGCAGTTCTCGCAAGCGGAGATCATGAAGAGTTCGTTGTTAAAAGGTACATCGATACAGTCTTCATCCATGCTCCAAGCGATTTTCGATTTAAATTGAGGGTTTTGTGCAACACACATATGTGGCACAGTAGTTGGAAATTGTTCCAAACAAGTTACGTGGCGAATTCTATAACAGAGGCGATATAGTTGCCGCTTTTAAAAGCGACAAAGAAGATGTTGAATCATATAGTTCTCATGAACTTAGTATGGTTCCAAGATGGCTTTTGTCAATGGGACACTACTGCAGGTGTTGCTCCATGACTCAGTCTGAGGAATCCAGGTTCGACCTGTGATTCACATACATACAAAACCAAGTCCACACAAATATGAATTTTGTGAAAGTGGTGAAAAACGCGAGGATATGCAAAGATACACACAGAGCTGAAGTCGTCAGATCCGTTGGACATCAGGCTATACCACAAGCGAAGTATTTACACCAGTGTGCCACAGGTGTAAAGTGCATTAGCATTAACGATTATTGACTCTAGTGCAAGTGGAGTCTGTAGGAGATATGCCCTAGAGGCAATAATAAATGTTATTATTTATCTCCAGCTCATTATTTGTTTATGTCCCATGCTATAACTGCTATGGTTCTCGAGTCTGCAAAACCACGAGGTCGGAGGAAGACTCATATGCACGTGTGTGGAATAATAAACGGTAAAATGTATTCCTAGTCAAGCCTCTATGACTGGCTCAAGTGTTGCATGATGGTTCTGTTTCCTGATCATGGCATGTCTATGCCAGCAACTTTGAGGGCACAATGTTAGAAGAACATTTGTGTTGAATCGACCCGAATTGATGTTATGCTATGAGATACATTCGTCATGAGTTAATGGTTAATAACACAGAGATATAACGTTTGCATGATTCCTCAGACCAGAGAGTATCGAGTTTCTCATGCTTGATTCATGAACTTGGGGTTTGTTAAACGTCATCCGTAAATGGATGGCTATTACGGCGGCTTACGGGTTCATGGGAAAGTATGTCAAGTAACGTATAGCTCAAGATTGGGATTTGCTCCTCCGACGATGGAGAGATATCTCTGGGCCTTCGGTGTGACGGTATCACATCAGTGCTGCAGACACTTTGTGATTTGATCACGGGGATGCCGGAACAAAAGGTAACGAGAAAAGAGAACAATACGGTAACGATGGTAACTAGCATAGTGGACAAGTTGTTGATCCACGGGAATGCCAACATGTCTACCTAGGGTATTTGTAACATATCGCGAAGCAACAGGAATAGCACACGGCAACTGGAGGTTCACTCGAATATTCATTCGTGTGGGTATAGGGGTCAATATGGGTGTCCACGGCTCCGATGTTGATCATTGATCGGAAGGGGTTCCGTGTCATGTCTATACTTCACCGAACCTATAGGGTCACACGCTTAAGGTCATCTATCTGTTGAACGCTAGACAGGGAGGCTGAGAGAAAGTCACCGAAATTCGGACACAAAGGAAGAGTTCCGAGAGAGAGAACACCGAAAGAGTTTCGGTAAAACCGAAAAGTTGTTTCGGAAATATTATTTGGTCAAAAAGGGTTTCGGCACCGCTCGAAATTTTCAGAGGATGCCAGATTGGTCTGGGAACTTCTGGGAATTTTCGGAGAGAAAAACCGGAAATGGTTCCGAAACTGCCGTAACCGCTGTTAATGCTTTCCGGATGAAAACCACCGCACCGAAAATGTTTCGGATCATGCCCAGAATAATTTTAGAGGGTGCCGGAAATGTTCTGGGACCTTCTGGAATTTTTCAGAAAAAGTTTCGCGGAAAACATCTTGTCTCAGCGCGAGGGGACAAGATCCCACGAATGGGGGTGCATGTTTGGGGCTTTTTGTCTAGGGAGCATGCTGTTTCTGGAGACATGTTGGTGGCTTGTTGGGGGGCCCCCCCCATGGGGAGACAAGGTGTGGGCCGGCCAAGGGCTGCCATGGTGGTGTCCCTTGGTGCCCCCCTTGTGTTTACCATTATGCCCTTTCATGTGTGACATGAAGCTTGGGTATTTTGGTATTTCAACATCCACCCCACCCCTGCCTTGGCCTATAAAAGGAGGAGAAGGGGCTGCCATTCTCCCCATCCCTTGCTCTCATACACATGCCAAGAGTTATTGGCTTCTCTCTCCCTCCCACGAAAAGAGTTTCTAGAGCCGAAAGGCTGTCTGGGTTCCGGCAGGGACTAGTTCTGGACGGCGAAGCCCTGCCGGATAGATGACACCGTAGTGTGCAACCGTGAGAGGTCGTAGTTTCGATCTTAGTGCCGAGGGGCTGTTCGAGAGTGCCTCCCGAAGGGTTGTCCAAGTGACGGTCGAGTTCTGTGAGTCCTCCCGAAGGGCTGTCCGAGTGACCGCTCGGTTTCGAAGGTCCTCCCGAAGGGCTGTCCGCGACACCGTCCGGGGGACTGTCGACCCGCTCCCGGAGGGCTGTCCGAAGGGAAGATGAGGGTATACATCCTCCGGTGGGAGGTTGTAAATCCTAGCTGCGGGGATCTGACACCATGTCATCATCTACTTCCGGCGCTACGAGTCGGTAACGAAAAATGATCAAACCTTGTATGCAGTCTCCAAAGTGGTCCTGGGCTGGTGCGTAGGTCGGAGGAAAATTTTTGTTTTCTGCTGCGTTCCCTACAGGACTACACTGTTACTTGGATAGGCGGGTCGGCCCTGAGGGATACCCGCGTGCGCCTGAGAGGCGAGTGTTGTGAACAAGGGTGCCTGTATGGGGCGAGTGCTAAATACGAGGGGAGCGGCATTCTTAACCTGGCAGCAAGTCCTCGAGACGGGGCGACGGGGGGTCACATTTTCGTGAGCTCTGCTCGTTACCGCAAGCCCCTAGTCCTAACGATTTAGATATTTGATCGAGCAGGCCTCTGGTCTGATAGCACTAACCATCACGTGGGCATAGTATGGGCGTTCTGCATCGTAGCATCAGCCGACAGTTTGTCAGACGTCCAGTTCAGCACTGTGGCACGGTCGGATCGTACCGACCCTCCGAGCGGTGCTGGTAACGACCCGGAGTGACAGGGTGATGGCCCAAGACCCCTGAGTGCTTAGGATGTAGACCGGCGGGGACCTCGTGGAGTTAGGTAGGACTGCGGGGGTGTCGTGTCTGACCGAGGCGGATGACCCAGGAAAGGTGTCGGCCGGAGTTAATCGAGCGTGTTGGGTAAGTTGGTGCACCCCTGCAGGGAAGAAACTCTTTTTATCGATAGCCGGTCCTACGGTAAGGACACTCGGAGTTGTATCCTGATTGATACAATTTAGAACTGGATACTTGGATACTATGGCTCTTGGATTGCTTCTCGCAGGGGAGTCGGAAGGGATCTCAGAGAGGTTTGATGATGTATGGCTCTAGGATTGCTTTCTCGGCGTTCGTCTCCTCCTCTTCTTTTATCTTCCTTAGCCAGTTTGCCCTTTTTTTTCGTTTACCCTCACTTCACGAAGGCCGGGCGACTCGCTCGATCTCTACTTTTTTCCTTACCTCCGCCTGACGTTCTGAGTCGGTCCGTATTGCACACATGACATGCACCCTGGTCACCTCACATATCTAATTGCCCGCGAGGCGGCCCCGCTAGCCGATTGCACGCGCGAAAGCGGTCTGGCGCGTGCATCATTGCGACACCGCCGCCTCACTACTGGACGTCGTGAGCTTGAGTCAGAGGCAGCGCGTAAGGGGTCATTAGCTGTCGCGATGATCGCGAGGTTAGTCGCGAGGCGCAGATGTTATGTCGAACTGTTACGACAGTTTCTGTCTCGCAGCCGCAGTTGCCCCGACCTGATAACCGATCAGGCCTTTCCTATGTTAAAATTTATGGTTCGGTTGCGGCGAAGGGCACGATGTTTGGATGGGTCACGTGAAGGGTCTGAGCGGCCTCTACGACGGTTCGTAGTCCGCAGAGGATAGTCAATAGAGTATGTACGAGGCGCACCGGGTGGTTTGCGATTTGCGATTGCGGGCTGTGGTCCGGGATGGCTTGAGAGCTTAAGGCGGCGCATGCTATACTCTCGGTCTGTACGCCTCCTGTCGCGTTAGTATGTGAGGCGTGTCTGCGCCACGGTGGCGTGCTGGGCCGCGCCGGGGGATGGCTGATGTGCGCTCGGTTACGGGAGCCAGAGATGCGGGGCAAGGCCTACAGTAGAGTCAGAGCTAGAGTCTGACCCGATCGAGGCGACGTGGCTCTTGTAAGAGATACTTAGATATAGAGCACCTTTTGGCTGGTTCGTCGAGGACTTGGGCGCTGGACTGTGCGCGATAGCTCCCGACGCCGAGGTGGCGTCTTGCGGGTTTGTTCTCTGCGAAACGAATGCCGGCAGTGGTATGCTGGAGATGGTGAGAGTTGCAGCGGGAGTTGGTTCAACAATGCCCGAGGCGATGGGCGAGAGAGTGGTGCCCTAGCAATATCCTCCCGTCACTGGACTGGGTGCGAGCGGACCCAGGAGGTAGGGAGAGGGGGCCCCGAAGAGAACAGAGTGTGCGGAGGAAGAATAGTGTTTGATTTTGCCCCGCCTTTCATAGCCTTTCTGTGGCTGTTCATATGTACTCAGATATCTGATGCTGCTTCCGATGACGCTTGATGCAAGCTTAGGTATTCAAGCCCTCGAGGCCCTGGCTTGTAATATAAATTGTATGACTATATTTATTTGTTAGAGTTTGTGTGATGATCTTCCCTGAGGCCTTAGGTTGATCGTGTGCATTTGGTGTTGATTAGTGCACGATTAGGGCCGGGGGCGTCACAAGGTGGTATCAGAGTGACTGACTGTGGAAACCCCCCCTTTCCAATCGCCGGCTGAGCGCGGGTCGTGGGGGCGGCGTGGACACGAGACTACACGGAGAGGTTAGAGGGAATGTGTAGCGTAAAGAGCCGACCGACACAAAACACTGGGCTTAGCCACCCTCGGGATACTATCTAACGTTACGCGGGGGCAGGCTGCGTGACTGGGCTCGGAGCGGGGGACAGTGCAGGTAGGGCTGGCCGCCGGGAGGAGCGAGGCAGCGAAAGCTAGCCAACGGACCGCGTATATATATGGAGCGTGCGAGCAGGCCACAATAGCTACACGGGACGTATGTCAACGTCGCTAGCAGTGCCAGAGGGGGGACGTAGGCGGCAGGGGGTACGGTGGGGGATTCAATGAGGGATTCAATCGAGTTCGTGCACGCGTGGGCAGATTGGACGCATAGGCCTTTATGACCTGGCACGCAGGGAACGAATGATGAAGCTCTCGTCGTCCTGATGGTGAACGCGCCGGGCAGTGGCGTAGAAGATATTTTCCAATAAGAACGGCACACCAACCAGCCTCGATTAAGGTTAGACGGACGACTGGCCCGGGGTAGCGGGGTGGGCCTAGAGTGGCCCTATTTGGGGCAGCACACGGGTTGGCGCGGAGCGGGAGGGGTGACTGGGGGCTTTGGTTTGACATAAAGGACCCCCAGCCCCCGCACATCAGACGGATATTATGAGGGCGCAGGGTGTGGTGTTCGCGATGAGTGCTGGTAGGCAGGATCCTTTTATCGAGGGCACCTGTGTTGTCAAGTGCAGATTCCTGCTCCAAAGTTTCTCCGGACGTTTGATTTGGAATGCCTCTGTTTGTGTGGAAGGCACACTGTGCTGGACAAGTTGGGTTGGGATCCGGGTTGCCGCGTTGAGTACGGGGCGAACTGGGTGGGGAAGCCAGGAGGGGCACGGACGGGGTGGCCGTTAGACGACGGCGGTGTTAACCTAGGATCTGGCGCAGGCGGGTAGGGCGGGTCACGATGGCCTGGTGAGGGAAGAGAGCGGCCGGAATGGGGTAGGGGCGTGGTGCTGGAGCGGGTGCCGGATGAAGGTGCGGAGGCGTGGGGGTACGGAGCCCCGCGGGACCAGAGGACCTGAGTCGCGGCTGCAGTAGGGGTCCTCGAGGACGAGGCGCACGACCTGGGCCCGAGGTGAGTGTCCGAAGCAGCTGGGGCTGAGGCTACGTGACAACAATGGCGCGGGTCGCCAACCGTTACTTCTCAGCGGATCGGTTCGAAGACAGGGGGGGCAGCGGGGCCTGGCTGTACGACTCGTGGCTGGGAGCGAGGAGAAAAGAATACAAGACGCACTGGACCCAAGGAGGGCAGGCTGGAAATTCGTTCGATGGCCTGTTGTTGAATGTATCGGTTGCGACAGTATATACTGAAGTACTCGTATTGCACCCTCCTTTGTTGGTGGTGTTTACTTCATGAATCTGGATGTTCCATTAACGCCCCCCCCTTTGATCATCCCGATATCGCCCATTCTAATTTCTCATGCTTGCATTAGAATTACTGCTGCTACTGCTTTACCTATTCTGATGCATAGCCTGTTTTTTGTAACCTGCTGTTGATAATTACCTGCATATCCTAAACTGCTTAGTATAGGCTGGGTAGAGACCTATCAGTGACCCCCCACTTTTCCTGACTGCCCCGCTGGATTATTAGAAGACCCGACCAACGGGATTGAAGACCAGGCCCCGACACCGCACATCACCCCCCCCCCTTAGTTGTAACGACACTGCAGCGTTACTATCGAGTGCCGAGGGTGATACCTCGTGTAGCACTTCTGATGTTAACACTGTAGAGTAGCTATTCGGTTGTGGTTATCGAGGGTGATTCCTCCTTCACCACTTCTAGTAACGACACTGTCGTGCAACACATCATGTGTGAACCCATCGAGGGTGATTCCTCCGAGTTCACCTTGACGGATACATCGAGTAGGAATCCAACGAGGGTGATACCTCGGATTCCCCTGATGTTATGGACACACGGATAATTGGACTTTACACTGTTACTTGGATAGGCGGGTCGGCCCTGAGGGGTACCCGCGTGCGCCTGAGAGGCGAGTGTTGTGAAGACGGGTGTCTGTATGGTGCCCGAGTGCTGAATACGGGGTGCGGCCGTGCATTCTTAACCCTTCCAGCAAGTCCTCGAGACGGGGCGACGGGGTCACATCTTTCGTGAGTCTCTGCTCGTTACCGCAAGCCCCTAGTCCTAACGATTTGGATATTTGATCCGAGCAGGCCTCTGGTCTAATAGCACTAACCATCACGTGGGCATAGTATGGGCGTTCTGCATCGTAGCATCAGCCGACAGTTCTGTCAGACGTCCAGTTCAGCATTGTGGCACGGTCGGATCATACCGACCCTCCGAGGTGGTGTTGGTATCCACCCTGCACACACCGACCCGGAGTGCACAGGGCGATGGCCCAAGACCCATGAGTGCTTAGGATGTAGACCGGCGGGGACCTCTCTGCTGAGCTTTAGGTAGGGCTGCAGTGTGTCGTTTGACCGAGGCCGGGCATGACCCAGGAAAGTGTGTCCGGCCGGAGTTAATCGAGCGTGTTGGGTAAGTTGGTGCACCCCTGCAGGGAAGAACACTTCTATCGATAGCTGGTCCTACGGTAAAGGACACTCGGAGTTGTATCCTGATTGATAAAATTTAGAACTGGATACTTGGATACTATGGCTCTGGGATTGCTTCTCGCAGGGAGTCGAGAAGGGATCTCAGGACGAGGTTTGATGACTGTATGGCTCTGGGATTGCTTTCTCGCAGGGAGTCGAGAAAGGATCTCTAGGTGAGGTTGAGACTTATTGATACTGCTACATTATATTGTACTGTTCTACCCTCTTCTATTTCTGCAAGACCGCTGAAGATGCTAGTCTTCGATAGGACTAGGCCTTCTCTCTATTCTGGCATTTCTGCAGCCCAGTCCACATATACAGCCTCTCATTGAAAATGTTGCATATGTAGTGTAGATCCTTGCTTGCTGAGTACTTCTGAGTACTCACGGTTGCTTTGTTTTCCTTTTCTCTCCATATCAGTTTGTCGTGAACAAGATGACGGAGCCCCTGAGACAGATGCCCCGTCGATCGACTACTACTACTACCCAGAGGATGGTTACTACTACGAGCTGACTGACGACCAGGAGTAGGATCGGAGGGTCCCAGGCAGGAGGCCTACGCCTTTCGATCGTAGTGTTTTATTTTGCCCCGCCTTTCTATAGGCCTTTCTGTTTCTGTTTCATATCTGTACTCAGATATCTGATGCTTCCGCTGACGCTTGTACGCAAGCTTATGTATTCGAGCCCTCGAGGCCCCTGGCTTGTAATATAAAGCTTGTATGACTTTATTTATGTTTTAGAGTTGTGTTGTGATATCTTCCCGTGAGTCCTTTGGCTTGATCGTGTGCATTTGCGTGTATGATTAGTGCACGATTAGGCCGGGGGCGTCACATCGCGGTACTTCAAGATCGTGCCAAATCAAGAACACGAGAGAGAGAGATCAAACACATAGCTACTGGTACATACCCTCAGCCCCGAGGGTGAACTACTCCCTCCTCGTCATGGAGATTGCCAGGATGATGAAGATGGCCACCGGTGATGGTTTCCCAATCCGGCAGGGTGCCGGAACGGGCTCCCGATTGGTTTTTCCCGATCTAGGTTTTGTTCTGGAGGTTTTGGGATTTATAGGAGGTGTTGGCGTCAGGGACAAGTCAAGGGGGCCCACGAGGTGACGACAAGGATGGGGGGCGCGCCCTAGGGGGGGGCGCCCTCCACGCTTGTGGTGGCCTCGGGACTCTTCTCCGAAATCTTTTCGTTCCAGTATTTTTTATATTTTCCAAAAATATTCTTCATGGATTTTCTGGTCAATTGGACTCCGTTCGATATTCCTTTTCTGCGAAGCTCAAAAACAAGGAAAAAACAGAAACTGGCACTGGGCTCTAGGTTAATAGGTTAGTCCCAAAAATCATATAAAATAGCATATAAATGCATATAAAACATTCAAGATAGATAATATAATAGCATGGAACAATCAAAAATTATAGATACGTTGGAGACGTATCAGGAAGCTTAAGTACCAGTGGTGCAAGACGAAGTGGGAAAATAATTTCCCAGCTCGGCGAATAGGAGAAGCAATCATGACCTCCGCTCAAGGTGTTTACCGATATCGCTAATGATTTGGGGCTAGCGGCCGGTACCACTCTTGGTGATTACTTGGGCGATGATGTACATTTTGAAATGGCTGAGGTAGTGGCGCCCTTTAGATATGAGCACGGGAAGCCTCTCATCAAACCTGATCAGCTCCCGCATCTACCAACAATGATGCAAAGATTACTGATGACCCACAAGTATATGGGATCAATTGTAGTCCTTTTCGATAAGTAAGAGTGTCGAACCCAACGAGGAGCAGAAGGAAATGACAAGTGGTTTTCAGCAAGGTAATGTCTGCAAGTGCTGAAATTGTAAGTAACAGAGTAGTTTGATAGCAAGATGATTTGTAACGAGCAAGTAACGGTAATAGTAACAAAAGTGCAGCAAGATAGCCCAATCCTTTTGAGACAAAGGACAGGCCAAAACGGTCTCTTATAATAAGCAAAACGTTCTTGAGGGTACACGGGAATTTCATCTAGTTACTTTCATCATGTTGATTCGATTCGTGTTCGCTACTTTAATAATTTGATATGTGGGTGGACCGGTGCTTAGGTGATATTCTTACTTGAACAAACCTCCTACTTATGATTAAACCCCTCGCAAGCATCCGCAACTACGAGAAAAGTATTAAGAATAAATTCTAACCATAGCATTAAACTTTTGGATCCAATCGGTCCCTTGCGGAATAGCGCAAAAACTAGGGTTTAAGCTTCTGTCACTCTCACAACCCATCATCTAATAACTACTCCACAATGCATTTCCTTAGGCCCAAATATGGTGAAGTGTCATGTAGTCGACATTCACATGACACCACTAAGGGAATCACAACATACATACTATCAAAATATCGAACACATATCTAGTTCACATGATTACTTGCAACATGATTTCTCCC
>JAAAXO010000341.1:0-52939 GCA_011799875.1 Thinopyrum elongatum
CGCCTGGAACACCTCAGCGTAAATGGTGTGTCCGAGACTCGTATCGCACTCTCATTGGGACTGGTGCGATCTATGCATTCCTTACAAACCGATTTACCCTATCCTTTTGGGGTTGCTTAGAAACTGTGCCGCCGCATCCACTTTAAATCGGGCCCCGCAAATGCCGTTTGAGACGACACCGTATAATTTGGTGGAGAACCTAAGCTGTCGTTTTTCTCAAAAGTTTTGGGTATGCGAGCTTATGTGAAGAAACTTCCTCCCAGAGAAGCTCGTAACCCAAGTCTGAAAAATGCTATTCATAGGATACCCTAAGGAAACTATTTGGGTATACTCTTCTACTAAGAGATCCCGAGGGCCCAAAGATTCTTGTCTGTTCCCTAGGAAGGATCCTTTCTAGAGAAGAGTTTCTGCTCGACAGAAGTAGTGTCAGGAAGGGACTGTGAATGACCTGACCTCCTCGAACCGGAGAAGCGCAGCATCAGAACAAGTGGTTTCTGTGGAGCCTACACCGCTATAGAGACGGAAGTTTTATAATGAGCATGAGCACGCTACCTGGACTGAGGATCTTCAAGGTCCACGACGGACAACGTTCCCACAAGTGGTATGGCATCCCTGTCCTACAATATGGTTGAGACAACGTGAACTGCTAATCAATAAGAAGTCGATTTGGCGGGCGCCCGGATTCCGACAATGCTTGGAAGCATGAATCCGAGATAGGATCCATGTATGAAAACGAGTATTGACTTTGTACTGACCGTGCCCATGATCGGCAAGCCATAGAAAATAAATGGTCTTTAAGAATAGACTACGCGGATGGTAAATGTGTCCATCTTCAGCTCGGGCTGTTCCGCTAAGGTGTTATCGACATTTCAATGGGTGTTGACTACTTGTGACTTCTCACCCGTAGCGAAGCTGAAAATCCCGTCCCCGAAATCATTTAGCAATTGCCGCATACTGATATATGAGATATGGCAATGGGACGTCAACACGGCATTCCTAATTGTTTTCTTGGAGATTGTATTGTACAACCGGAAGGTTTTGTCGACCCTAGATGGCTGACAAGGTATCAAGCTCCATGCGCTCATCTATGGGCTGGTGCAAGCATCTCGGAGTTGGAACATTCGCTTGCGAGATGATCAAACGTTTGGGTGTCACACAGACTTATGGAGCAAGCCTGTGTTTACAGAATGACTGGTAGCTCTGTAGTCAATTTTCTCATTATATGTGAGCCATACTGCTGTGAAATGATATAGAATCTGTAAAGTATAAGGCTACTTGAATAAGTGTTTTTCTTTAATTGAAGGACCTTGGAGAAGCTGCTTAGTATTAGGCACAAGATCTATAGAATAGAATCGGGACGCCTCATATGTCTTTCGCAAGCACATACCTTGATAAAGATATTGAAGAAGTTCAATATGGATCAGTCCAAGAAGTGTTCTGCCTGTATTGCAAGGTGTGAAATTGAGCTCGGCTCAATGCCCGACCACGGCAAAATATAGAGAGATATAGTGTCATCCCCTATGCTCAGCCATAGGTCTATTATTTGCCATGCTGTGTACCAACCTGATTACCTTTTGTAAGTTTGGTAGGTAGGTACCAAAGTAATCCCGGCAAGGACCACTGGACACGGTCAGAACATCCTGAAGTACCTGAAGGACTAAGGATATGTTTCTCGTATATGGAGGTGACAAGAGGCTCGTCGAGGGTTACGTCGACGCTGCTTCACACAGATCCGGATGACTCCAAGTCACAAACCGGATACGTGTATATTTTGAATGGTGGAGCTGTAAGCTGGTGCAGTTGCAACCAAAGCGTCGGGCGGGTTCTCAATGCGAAGCGGAGTACACATACAGCCTCGGAGCGCACACGACGCAGTATGGATGAAGGAGTTCATCACACCGACCTAGGATTCATTCCAATGCGTCGGTCCAGGCTCTCTCTGTACAAACACTGGACATTGCCCTTGCCAAGGAGCCCAGGTTCACAAAAGGACCAGGCTTCAAGCGTCGCTTCAACCCATACGTGAACATGTCAAGATGGAGACATAGATATGTGTAGTGTCACACGGATTTGAAATGTAGCAGAATCCGTTGACTAACCTCTTTCACGAGCAAACTATTCAACACCAAGCCATGGGTTTCGATTCTGTTGCACATGGTAACTAGATATTGACTCAGTGCAATCGTGGGCAGACGTTCGGAAATATGCCCTAGAGGCAATAATAAAAATGGTTATTTATATGTTCCTTTTTCCAGGATATTGTCGGTTATTCATGCTATAATTGTGTTATATTCGGGGAAACTCGAATACATGTGTGAATACAAGACCACAACAATGTCCTAGTAGCCTCTAGTTGACTAAGCTCGTTATCAATAGATGGTTACGTTTCGTGACCATGGACATGTGTATGCATTATAACGGGATCACATCGTTGGAAATGATGTTCATGGGACGACCCCAATCCTAAGCCTGCAGCTAGATCGTGTAGTTCGTTTGCTAAAGCTTTTCCAATGTCAAGTAACTTTTCCTTAACCATGAGATTGTGCAACTCCCCGGATACCGTAGGATGCTTTGGGTGCACCAAACGTCACAACGTAATAGGGTGGCTATAAAGGTGCACTACGGGTATCCTCCAAATCCTATAACAAAGTCTATCTTTGGCACGAATCGAGACGGGGATTGTCACTCCATGTAACGGAGTGAGGTACCTCTGGGCCCCACCCGGTAGACATCATCATTGAGCTCAATGTGATCAAGGAGTTGTTCACGGATGATGTGGTCGGAAACGAGTAAAGAGACTTGCCGGTAACGAGATTGAACAAGGTACGAGATACCGACGATCGATCTCGGCAAGTATCGTACGCGTAGACAAAGGGATTGCGTCCGGGATTGATTGAATCCTCGACATCGTGGTTCATCCGATGAAGATCATCGAGGAGCATGTGGGAGCCAACATGGGTATCCAGATCCCGCTGTTGGTTATTGACCGGAGAGTCGTCTCGGTCATGTCTGCGTGTCTCCCGAACCCGTAGGGTCTACACACTTAAGGTTCGGTGACGCTAGGGTTATAGAGATATTAGTATGCGGTAACCCGAAGGTTGTTCGGAGTCTCGGATGAGATCCTGGACGTCACGAGGAGTTCCGGAATGGTCCGGAGGTAAAGATTTATATATGGGAAGTCCTATTTTGGCCACCGGAAAATGTTCGGGATTTTTCGGTATTGTACCGAGAAGGTTCTAGAAGGTTCCGGAGTGGGGCCCACCTGCATGGGGGGACCCACATGAACGTGGGTAGTGGGGGCAAGGCCCCACACCCCTAGTCAAGGCGCACCAAGATTCCCCCTTAGAAGGAATAAGATCATATCCCGAAGGGATAAGATCAAGATCCCTAAAAAAGGGGGATAACAATCGGTGGGGAAGGGAACGGATGGGATTTCTTTCCTTCCACCTTTGCCAACGCCCCAATGGACTTGGAGGGCAAGAAACCAGCCCCCTCCACCCCTATATATAGTGGGGAGGTGCATGGGAGAAACAGCTCAGCCCCTGGCGCCTCCCTCTCCCTCCCGTGACACCTCTTCCTCCTCCAGTAGCGCTTGGCGAAGCCCTGCTGAAATCCCGCTGCTTCCACCACCACACCGTCGTGCTGCTGGATCTCCATCAACCTCTCCTCCCCCCTTGCTGGATCAAGAAGGAGGAGACGTCTCTGCTCCGTACGTGTGTTGAACGCGGAGGTGCCGTCCGTTCGGCGCTCGGTCATCGGTGATTTGGATCACGACGAGTACGACTCCATCAACCCCGTTCTCTTGAACGCTTCCGCTCGCGATCTACAAGGGTATGTAGATACACTCCCCTCTCACTCGTTGCTAGATGACTCCATAGATTGATCTTGGTGATGCGCAGAAAATTTTAAAATTCTGCTACGTTCACCAACAGTGACGTCTAGCGGGTCGGCCAGGTTTCGTTCGTTTCGCATTGTAGGTTCATGTAGGTCAGGTTTCTTATGGTTTTTTTCTCTTTTGTTTTCTTCTGTTTTTCTTTGATTTTATATTTTTCACGGGTTTTCTTTGCTTTTGCTTTTTTCTCATTTTGCTTCCTTTTCTTTGTTATCATTGGTTTTTTTTTCTTTGTTATATTTTGGTTTTCAGTTGCTTCTTTCTTGTTTT
This sequence comes from Thinopyrum elongatum, assembly GCA_011799875.1. Taxonomy (NCBI): domain Eukaryota; kingdom Viridiplantae; phylum Streptophyta; class Magnoliopsida; order Poales; family Poaceae; genus Thinopyrum; species Thinopyrum elongatum. The sequence continues at coordinate 4,163 of JAAAXO010000341.1, forward strand.
TCTTCGCCCTCTTTGTTTTTTTGTTTCATTGTCGGTTTGTATTTGTTTTTCTTTTTTCCCAAACATGTCTTGTTTTTTCTCATTACACAATGTACACTTTTTGGGCATATGTCAAACATGTTTGTAATACACTTTGGACATTATTCAAATACATGATGTACATTTTCTTTAAATACACAGTAACATTTTTTTTCATAATACATGTTGTTCATGCTTTTCATGGAAATAGAAAACTTTAACCGATGAAATGTTTTTAAATTGAATCATCGGAAGTTTCTTTAAAATGTCACTTTTCTACATTGTCTGCAACTTTTTTGAAAATGCCAGAGTTGTTTTGGTTGAACACTCGTGATTTTTTTTAAATGGTACATACATTATGTGGAATGTACAAAATATTTTTCTGAATTATGTAATTTTTTACATGTTAAATATTTTTTGTAAATGGCATGTATTTTTGTTTAGATACCGACATATTTTAAATATCACAAACATTTTTCATACAAATAATATATTTTTCGTTATCCGTTTAACATTTTTCAAATGCATAATCACACCCTACGATACGAATCGCTGCGGGCGGCACATACCCCCACGATGCTATATGTCACTAATAACGAGATGGAAGCTGATGTCGTGTTAGGCGCAGCGCGAGCGGCCGCTACACTAGCATAAGACTCTCTTCGCTCATGCCAAGTTTTCTCTCATTTTTTTTTCTTTCTTTTTATGTTTTCTTTTGTTTTTTCCTTTGGTTCTTTTGGTTTTTTACCTTGATTTCTTGCTTTTTATTTTTTTTCTTCGCTATAACTTAAGTTTTCTTTTATTTTTCATCGGCTTCTTTGTTTCTTTCTCAGTTTTTATAGTTTTTTCTTCGTTTTTCTAATGTTTTCTTTGTTCCTTTCTCGTTTTTTTCTCTGTTTTTTAGTTTCTTAGTTTTTTTTTTGCATTAGATTTTCTCTACTTTTTTTGTTTCCTTTTCCTCTCCGGTTCTTTTTTTTTCTTCTCTTTGTTTCTTTGTTATTTTTTCTTCAACACATGTCTTTATTTATTTACCCATTGTACATTTTTCGTACACGTCAAGAACATTCTTTTAATACACGTTTAAACATTTTTCAAATACACATTAACATTTGTTTTCAAATAAATATTTTGATGTTTACTGTTTTCATACACATTGCACATTTAGGGTATACATCCAAATATTTTTTATACAGTTTAACATTGTGTCCATATGTATGATTGATTTTTTTTTAATATATGGTTTGATGTCTAATTTTTTTTTGTGCACATAGTATATTTTTGTTGTACATCTGATAAATTTGCCATACATGTTCAACACTTTATATATACACTTTTAATATTTTCCAAATATAAGACTTTTGAAAACATTTCTATTTTGATGTCTACTTATTTCCATACAAATTTAACATTTTTTTCATACATCAGGAACATTTTTTATACACGTTTAAAAAATTTTAAATACATGATTAACTTTTTTTCATATATATGTTTTGAGATGGAGTTATCTTTTTTTATCTGTGACCCCCACGTTGCCCTCCCTAGTGACTCGGGGGCGATACCCTAGCGCCGCCAGTTTTCTCCTATGTCCCCCTTTCCCATCTTGCCGCCTCCAGATGCACCAACCGGCAATACTCGGCGGGCTACAAGGACGGCGGCGGTGGGGTGCTACTTCGTTTGGTGCTGGTCATGGCGGCACTGGCCTCCGGAGAGTGGGGCGTCTGGGGCAGCCTGTTGCAGTGTGAGCATGAGGTCTCGGCTCACGGCGGCCGGGGGTGCAGCAGACGGCTCCGGGCAATCTGCCAAGCTGATGGTGCTCGCATACCGCTGTGGTGATGGCATGTGGGCGAGTGCTTCTTCCCGGCCTTCGGTGTGTGTTCACGCAGTGGATTTCCCTAGCGGATGGCGACAGCCTCCTCGGGTGGGCAATGGTGGTGTTGGTCGTGGCGGCGCCATATAGCTGGGCTCCGGAGATGGCAGTGTTGCGGGTGTGTTTTGGCCAGGACAGGCGATCATGCATGCATCCACGCGGAGCTGGCTCATACGAACGCGTGTGTCTGGCTGGCGTCATGCATACGCGGCCAAAGCAGCAAAACCATAGCCTTTTGCATACGGACAAAAGAGTAGATCGAGGAAACCGGCTCACCCGATCCGAGGGACCCTGCTTCTTGCCCACTTCCGCGGCCATGGCACTACTCGTCTGGGTTATTGCCGGCAGCTGAGCTCCAATCTTTCCACATTTGCATGCATTGCACAAGCTTATGCCATCCCGGCCGATCCGCACCTCCTAGCTAGTGTAAGGCCTCACAACCATATACGTGTGTCCATGTTCACCTGCACCCAACCGAACCGCATGTACTACCTACGACACTGTCCTCTCTGCTTCCTTGATCGTCTCCGACCAACATGGCCACCGCTGATTCCGAGCGAGCCGAGCACTAGCCCGTTCCGACCACCCACCTAACCGGCCTTCCCACGCTATATATGCAGTTTTTTCACTTGAGTCGAGAATACCTCTCCCCGGCCGGCCAAGGGGTCGAAGCACGCAGTGCCGAATCCGAAAAAAAAAACATCCCGCCTTGTGTTGCGTTGCATGCAGCAAGTTACTAAGCACAACGGCCCTCGTTAGCGTGATGTATGTCGATCACGTTCTTTTTTTTACAGCTCGATCGATCAAACGATTTTTCTCTTGTTTCGATCCAAATGTTTTCCATCTTTCCCTCCTCCGATCCTCAAGCTCCCTTCTTGTTTCTGCCATCGCTCCTCTGTCCGGTGAGATTTTTGCAGACGGACACAAGAGTACATAGAGGAAACTGACTCACCGACCTACTACACAACGAGTAAATGTCCACCGGATCATAGGGACGTTGCTTCTTGCCCACTTCCGGCCATGGCGCCAGGTTGTCTCGGTGATTGCCCATTTCGACCACCCACCAAACCAGCCTTTCCAAATAGGAACTTGATAAAAGTAGAGAAATTAGAGTAAGTGGTAAACCTACGCTTGCTTCAAAAATTGCCAAGAAGGCCTAACTCAAGCTGCAGCCGTTGTGCGGTTTGGTTGAAACTTTCTGTTAGTGCACCTAAAATACAGTAATATCCCGAAAGTGACATTTTACATGCACTACACAAAACCCACTTACGAAAATAGTGTTTTATGCAGTACACTAAAAGGTCACTACGGCAACGATGTTTGTCCAAATCCTATTCGCACAAAACATTGAACATGTTCATTTGCTATATTTGACGGTGATCTATATATTCACTAGGCCGCCGGGCCTCGGGTGCCTTCATGAGGGCGACGACATGGAGCGCAAGGAGCCCGGGCCACGGATAGCTTATGGAGGGCGTCAACGCGAGGTCCGCCAATTGATGACGATCGAGCCGAAGGATGTCGGGCCTTTCAAGACCTCACCGGATCAATACGAAAGAAGCATCGAGAGCACTGCATACATAGTTGATGCTGAGTGTCATATAGACAACGTCGACCTGTTAACCCGGCAGCCGGGTGCCGAGCGCTTTACAAGGACAACGACAGGATGTGCACATGGCCCGAAAGGAGGACCGTCCACAGAGGCGGGCGAGGGCTTCGGGAGGTCGAGCCCAAGCAGAAGGATCCCGGGCCTCGAAGAGCTCACTGGATCAACACGCAGAAGCTCCGAGAGCATAGCATACACACGCAATAGATGGATCAGCGGGGTCTCCTTGTTGGCAAGTTCGCCCGCGTCCGGGCATTGTCGACTCGATGCACGGTTGGCATTCTCGACGGAGTGTAGGAAAATGGAAACAGATTGAAGAGTGGGTCCCGCGCGACCAAAAACAACTCATATATCCTATTCTATTCTATAATAATAATACATGAATGAAGAAACTAAAGTCAGAGCCTGTCATCGGATTTTGTAGGGAGCAAGGAGCGTGATCCGTGTGACATGTGCCGTGTGTCGTTACATCTAGAAGGGACAAAAGGGATGGACGACCGAGATCATTTTAAGCTTGAGAGAGACAGTTGGTGATCCGTGGGAGACGGAACCGGACCAATGAGAAACCTTGGCTCGTCTGCGCACGCCAGAAGAGATGCGAAATTTGGGAAGCCCCTGCCACGCATTTGGCTTGCCGCGCCCGGAGGAGACCGAGAAGGGAAATTCAAACGGAATATTTTATTTTATTTTTTCCAGTCAAAGATGAAATAGCCCACCCGACCCGACGGACCCAACCAACAACAACAACACTGTGTCGTTCCTGATGCTAACACTTGTTACCTAAGGAGGTTATGTTGCTACTCGATGAATGGTATTTCAGCCACCTTGTACCTCAGCTAGCTGCTCACGAGTTTTTTAGATCTCCTCAAAATGTCAGCTCAATCGGACACCGTTTGCCTATCCAAACTGCTCGTCTCCCAAAATTGCTCTGTTCTGAAACTGCAGCAGTCCGAGCTGACAAAATCACTCTCGAATCTGATGCTCCACTGATCCAGTCCTCAAAACAGCTAACCAGATCGAAGTACTTAAAGTAAGGAACGAGCTCACCAAGTTTGGAGCCAATCCAAGCATGTTTGAGCATCCAATCACCAGCTTGAACACTATCTAGTTAGATGCAGCAAATCTGGACAGAACCTCCACTTCTTCTTCTTCCTCTCTTCTCTTAGATTGTGTTCCTCTCTTGTGTGTGCTCTCACTCTCACAATGGCAGCCGCCACCAGCAGGGGTGGAGTGGCTTGGTTTTTCTCCTTGCTTCCTTCACCAGGGGACACTCACAACCGTTGGATGAAAAACAGATCAATGGTCCACATGTGTTGGACTTGTGTCAGCTGTTGTTGGGCTGCCAACACACCTCCATGTGGAGGTACTTAGCCCAACATCATGTACTATTGTTGTGAACTTGTTAGTAAATTGTTAATATTGTATAGGTGTATTGTCATTGGTTCACTACAAGTAAGGAGCAGCAACACATTTTCGATCAATTGCTCATCACTACTATTGTTAATATTGTATGTGCATGCCTGCATGATTAGTTTTGTTGGTGGCAGATGTGCTTACATCATCCCATTTTTCGTAACCATGTATCAATTTACCTACACAAAGAAAATTCATTTATCGCTTGCAATGAAATGTTGTTCAATGACTACTCAGATTAGCGATGGAGACCCTCTTTTGTTACATTCGAATATAATAATAGTGGTTGCATAGCAGTGAAATTTGAAGAGCAATTGCTTCATTTAGTTTACTGGAAGCAACATATTATGATGTTATAATCTTGGAACAGAAGTCATTTCTAATCTACCTAGCTAGGTTGGTTGCGATGCTGGAAAAAAATCCATTGATGGGAAACATGTAGGATAAGCTGTAAGATGACTTGTTCATGGGGTGATTTTTAAGTGTAGAAATCTTTCAAGCCCTACATTGAAGGGCTTTCTACGTGGCACTACATGCATGTATGTCATGAGCAATCCGTTGTTGCAGAATTACTTTTACCAGCTACCAAATGCATGTTACTACCAATGGTATGTTCTATCAAAATACTTTATGGGTTGCTACCAAATGCATGTTAATATCACTACATTTTTTCAGTTTAGGATAGAGAACATGTATCAGATGTTGAAACAGAAATGTATGAGCATGCAATATGTAGTTTCTGAAATTAAGAATATCGAATAAAAGAAACATCATATAATCATTAACAGATGTGTTGTATTGAGTATATATATGCTTCATGCCACATGTTTTTTTCTTCCTGGTTTGCAGATGGTCGTGCGATTGCCAATTCCTTCTTATGATTACATGTCACTAGCTAAATTGTGAGCACAAGCATGCAATGGTTCCTCTAAAGTTATTCTTTTGGTACACAATCATACTAACTCACTAGAATATGTATGCCCCGTGGCAACGCACAGACAGTTTTCTAGTTTTCTAAAAATATTCATGCAATGTAAAATTTTGTTCATGTAATTTTAGATAAAAAAATTTCCATATTTAAAAAATATTCATTACATTTAAAAAAAACTAAGGTGGGTCTAAGAGATAGTCAAAGCATATCTAAAAATATTCTATGTGCATTTTTCAAATCATTAAACATGTATTCATATAAATATTAAACGTGTACCTAAAAATTATTTAATGTGTATTAAAAAATCACCACACATCTAAAGAGGAAAAAGGATAGTAAACAAAGAATTAAAAATAAACAAAAAGAAATATCACAAAGAAAAAAGGGAAAAAAAAACCACCAAAACCTTTTTCAAACAGTATAGAAGGTCCCAAACCGCTAGTTATAGCACTGCTGGAAACGTTGTTGGGCTAGCCCTGGTAGCAGGAAATGCATGAGGTGAGGCAGTGCTCTATCTTGCGGTAAGCGTGATACATCATTCGCCGGGTGGAGGATTCTCCATTACATGTAACCCGAGCCTACTGTTTGGTTGCATGCACACATGTTTTTTTATAGACAAAGCGCACACACATAAGCAAAAATAAGATGTAGGCCGCACATGGTAGGTGAGTGAGTAGCCCCATTTTATGAATTTTATATGGTGGGGTTTGTTTGCTCAGCTATAGACCCATGTACTTCAGCATTCCATCAAGATCATTAAGCCTCTTTCCATAGCTAAAGTTTTCTCTTCCCTGGCATTCTTGATGACTTCAAGTTCTTCCTGCTAGTCTACAAGGGAAGTGTTGATAGGTTCAAGATGATTATGCAGATCTAACAGGGCCATTATCAGGCATTCCATTTCATCTTGCTGATCTGGCAAAGCCTTCTTGGCACCTTCAAGTTTGCTGGTGTACAAGGGTATGTAATCTTCACATATTGAAGTTCATGCTACGCATCTAGCAGGACATGCTTCACGTTCTTGTTGCTACTCTGCCAGGTCCATCTTGATAGCTTCAAGTTCTAGTTGATGCTCTGCCAGGGCTTTCTAAACAGCTCTAAGTTCTATTTTCTGCTCTGCTAGGGCCTTCTTTATAGCATCAAGTTCCTACTGCTGCATTGCCAGGGTGTGCTCGACTACTTCTGTTGCTTCATGATGCACCGCCACGACATTGTTGATAGCTTCAGGTTGTTGTTTCTGGACCCCGGTACATGCAAGAGGGTTATCATTTGAGAATCCTTACTTTCCCTACAAAACGATATATATGCAGGTTACAACATATGGATGAATTCCAAAAAATATATGCACATGCCGCTACACATTGGTAGGGTAAATAAAGATAATTACATGTAAATTTTGTAAAATAAGTGAACATTATTTAAAAATGAAATTTATTTTCCAAATACATGAATATTTTTTATAAATTAAATGGATATTTTTCTAAATAGTTCATGAATCATTTTTGAACGTACAAGAACATTTTATTTAGGATAGTCAAACACTTTTTATATTTTATTACATTAAATGAGTGGGCACATGTTTTTTTACCTGAACTATTTTTTCAAATGTCTGAAGTGATAATTTGACCCAGAATAGTTTAGATTTTTTATATATAAAATAAACACAGGAGGAGAAACAGAAAACAACCAAGTAAAATTGACTCAAAAGAACAAATAAAGCAGCAAAAGCACTGAAAAAAACTGAAAAAACAAATTGCGTCAACAAGGGTGACCCACAGTGGAGGCATTGCGGGTGAATGGTGAGCATTGGGCCAGGGCCCTCATGGTTGCTAGCGGAGATATTTGCGTAGCTAGGAAAGGTAGTGACCGTATCGCTTGCTATAGATGATACGTACATAGCACCACCATACCGAAAACCATCTAATTAAGATTATTAATTATAGAAAAGTTTTAATCAAGATTATTTTCAACATGGACATATATGCATGGGCAATTTAGTTGTAAATCAAGAACAGAGAAACTGAATCACTAACCATTACGTACATACTCCAAAACGAATATATATGGAAGAAATAGAGAAATTAATCATTTAGGCGGCTGCACATGAATTAATCGTTTGTTAATCATCACAGTACAATAGCAAAACACCTTTTGTGCCATGACAATGACATACATCAAAGCTAAGCTAGACTAGTACATCATCTCTTGGATGCAGGTTTCGGAGTTCTTCATCACGCACTCGGCCCTCACGTGGTGGAAGGATCCACTTTCACAGGAGACGAGGCGAATCGTTGGCGCTGTCGTCGCAGAAGCCGAGCAGCTCGTCCAACGTGCACTCGAAGGTGTCGTCTTCATCCTCTGCAGCGCCAATGTGTGACACACCTTGTTGGACCTCGTCGAGGTTGCCGGGCAAGAACCCACGCGCCACCTCAGCGTGCAGCGCTGGAAATACTTCAAGCATGTCGTCGGTGAAGAACCCACCTGGATCCACGCTGCCGTCGTCCACTACTCCGGGGGGCAACGTCTCGCCTTCGTCGGACATGAACCAGCGCTGCGTCTCATGAAGCATCCCGGGTTGCTGGATGATCGATTCTTGGAGGCGTGGGGTCTGGGGACGTGGAGCCTCCGGATGTTGGACGTCGGCGGCCTTCCTTTTCCTGGAACCGGGAGCATTGATTACCTCGTGGTATGTCCTCTCGCTCCTGTGACGAGACACGCAGACCTTGCAGAGCACCAAGCCGTCTTGCTTGCCGTCGCCGTCGAGGCTGTACTCGGCCATGCACCAGCCGATCCTGATCTTCTCTTTCTCTCCCGGCAACTTCTTCACGTAGCTGAGCTTTCGTCTATGGCCTACGAGGTAAAATGGATCCAGTGCGATCATGCATGCATCCACGCGGAGCTGGCTCATACGAACGCGTGTGTCTGGCTGGCGTCATGCATACGCGGCCAAAGCAGCAAAACCATAGCCTTTTGCATACGGACAAAAGAGTAGATCGAGGAAACCGGCTCACTCCAATCTTTCCACACTTGCATGCATTGCACAAGCTTATGCCATCCCGGCCGATCCGCGCCTCCTAGCTAGTGTAAGGCCTCACAACCATATACGTGTGTCCATGTTCACCTGCACCCAACCGAACCGCATGTACTACCTACGACACTGTCCTCTCTGCTTCCTTGATCGTCTCCGACCAACATGGCCACCGCTGATTCTGAGCGAGCCGAGCACTAGCCCGTTCCGACCACCCACCTAACCGGCCTTCCCACGCTATATATGCAGTTTTTTCACTTAAGTCGAGAATACCTCTCCCCGGCCGGCCAAGGGGTCGAAGCACGCAGTGCCGAATCCGAAAAAAAAAACATCCCGCCTTGTGTTGCGTTGCATGCAACAAGTTACTAAGCACGACGGCCCTCGTTAGCGTGATGTATGTCGATCACGTTCTTTTTTTACGGCTCGATCGATCAAATGATTTTTCTCTTGTTTCGATCCAAATGTTTTCCATCTTTCCCTCCTCCGATCCTCAAGCTCCCTTCTTGTTTCTGCCATCGCTCCTCTGTCCGGTGAGATTTTTGCAGACAGACACAAGAGTACATAGAGGAAACTGACTCACCAACCTACTACACAACGAGTAAATGTCCACCGGATCATAGGGACGTTGCTTCTTGCCCACTTCCGGCCATGGCGCCAGGTTGTCTCGGTGATTGCCCATTTCGACCACCCACCAAACCAGCCTTCCCAAATAGGAACTTGATAAAAGTAGAGAAATTAGAGTAAGTGGTAAACCTACGCTTGCTTCAAAAATTGCCAAGAAGGCCTAACTCAAGCTGCAGCCGTTGTGCGGTTTGGTTGAAACTTTCTGTTAGTGCACCTAAAATACAGTAATATCCCGAAAGTGACATTTTACATGCACTACACAAAACCCACTTACGAAAATAGTGTTTTATGCAGTACACTAAAAGGTCACTACGGCAACGATGTTTGTCCAAATCCTATTCGCACAAAACATTGAACATGTTCATTTGCTATATTTGACAGCCAAACACATAGCAATAAAAAGTGCAGTATTAATATGAAAACAAAAAACAAATACCATACAAAGTAGGTTTTACTCGTCTCATATATCACCCACGCAATATCATATGCTAGTTTGTTAAAATTATGTAGGAAATCACGTGGAAAATATTACTAAGATATATTTTTCAGTTTTTTCATCATCGGTACGAAGAAAACCTGTATAGTCAGGCCTTAAGGTTCTAAATCTAGTCTCAATGTCGACAAATAACATTCTAACATGTCTAGTAAACTAACATACAAATTTATAGCACAATAATAGTGACCCATCCTCAAGATGGATATCAAACTTCAAATTTGAACACTAATAGAAAGGAATAGAGCTCACCATCGTGGCCGTCGTTGCGACGCAAGAATGATGAAGCACATGTTGAGTCTACGACCGCGCACAAATGCCCGGGAGACCCGACATCCGACGGTCGGGCCGAATGCAACTGCTGCATCGGACAAAGCCAACGCGTTGCCACGGACCACGCGATAGTACGGTGCGTACATGAAGCGAGTGAAGGCCAAGGCATGGCGTCGGCGGGCGATGGCCGATCTACGTCTTCAGGCCGCACGATGCTAAATGCGGCGCCAGACTCTCTCCGAGCGACGGAGCCGGGAAAGAGGGGAGGTAAAAGAGGAAGTAATATAGGTGGCCGGGAATGGCAACGGGCGGACGAGTGTTGTGCCGGGAATAATTTCAACTTAGCAATATCATTATCCACATCTTTTGTATTTTGCACATCACATAATTCAACGAAGGTATTAAGATGGGATGCAACATCTACACTAGGATTTCCAGCAAATTGTTATTTCATGATAAGGTTAGCAATGCAGCATTAATATCATATGACTCTGTAGCAAGAGGATAAATTGGAGTACTAATAAATAAATTAATATTAGTATTCGAGAAGTCACACAACTTAAATTTTTCTTGAGATATAGTGGCAAAACAAGCAAGAAAGCAAACAAGCAAAATAAAATGTTTTTGTGTTTTTGATTATTTTTAGAGAAGTTGAGGGAGATGAAAAAGAAAAGGAAAATAAAAGCAAATAAAAAGTAGAACAAGTAAATGATAATGTGAACGTCGGAACCTGTAAGTATTTGATGATGTCTCCCCGGCAACGGCACCATAAGTTCTTTCAGCTACTTGTGAGCTGCGTTGGGCGTTTTCTTCGAAGAGGAAGGGACAAGCAATATACTAGCGGATGGGCTGAGCCGTCCCAACAACATATCGTGCTACTAATTCAACTTCTTCACTTGGATCCGTCCACTTTAATCCAATCCATGTTTCTTACACAACCTCTTCATTGCTACTGTATAAAAATTGTGTATTTTTTTATATAAATACAGTATAAAAAGCAATGAAATGAAATGCGCACGGATACTAGTGGCATGGGACAACAGGAGGTGCTACTACTATTTAGCAGTAGCGCGGGTCCTCCCCGCGCTACTGCTAATACCAGTAGCAGTAGCGCGCGTTCGAACCCCCGCTATTATTATAAGTTAGCTGTAGCGCCCTAGTAGTAGCGCAGGGGCCAACGCTACTGCTAGGCCTTTGACCCGCGCTACTGCTAGGGTTTTCCCTAGTAGTGGGAAGTGTTGATAGATTCAAGATGATTATGCAGATCTAACAGGGCCATTATAAGGCATTCAATTGCATCTTGCTGCTCTGGCAGAGCCTTCTTGACACCTTCAAGTATGTTTTGGCTAGTGTACAAGGGTACATAATCTTCACAGATTGAAGTCCATGCTACGCATATGGCAGGACATGCTTCACATTCTTGCTGCTGCTCTGCCAGGTCCATCTTGACAACTTCAAGTTCTAGTTGCTGCTTTGCCAGGGCCTTCTTAACAGCTCCAAGTTCTATTTTCTGCTCTGCTAGGGCCTTCTTCATAGCATCAAGTTCCTACTGCTGCATTGCCAGGGTGTGCTCGACAGCTTCTGTTGCTTCATGATGCACCACCACGACATTGTTGATAGCTTCAGGTTGTTGCTTCTGGGCACGGTATTAGCAAGAAGGTCACCATTTGAGAATCCTTACTTTCCCTACAAAACAATACATATGCAGGTTACAACATATGGATGAATTCCAAAATATATATGCACATGCCGCAATACATAGTGGTAGGGTAAATAAAGATAATTACATGTCAATTTTATAAAATATATGAACATTACATGAATATTTTTAATAAATCAAATGGATATTTGTCTAAATAGTTCATGAATCATTTTTGAAAGTACAAGAACATTTTATTTAGAATAGTCATACACTTTTTAAATTTTATTACATATTTTTAAATGAGTGGGCACTTCTTTTTTTACCTGAAATATTTTTTCAAATGTGCAAAATGATAATTTGACCCAGAATAGTTTAGATTTTTTACATATAAAATAAACACAGGAGAAGGAAAAGAAAACAACTAAGTAAAAATGAATAAAAAGAACACATTAAGCAGCAAAAGCACTGCAAAAATCAGAAAAAACAAATCTACTATATCTAAATAGCTAGCCCCACTACTAGGAATTCTCTGCCTTCTCCTTGAGCCACATCATCGAAATTAATTTAGCTGTTGGACATACTAGATCAGTCTATATTAGCCATCCGATCTACACATGTAGAGCAGCTCCACCAGGCACATGCATTAACTCACTGACTAGAGTATTTTCTAATCCAAGAGAAAACGGACGCATGCATGCAACTCACACTCCCATGCTCCATGGAAGAAAACTGACCTATGTGCATATTTTGCTTAGATTCGAAACCAAATTATCTTGCTACCATGTAATTAACTAAACAAGAACATTCGATACAGACTGAAGAATTTCTAAAGTACAAGCAGATGATTTTTCTTTTTCTTTTTTTGAAATCTCGACCACTATTTCCTTCAACTAGCAAAGTGGCCCTCGCAAATGTGAGGGCGTCACCTTTAGTGAGCTGAGAGAAAGAATTAATTTTACATTTTTATGAATATTCGTACTATGTGATTCAGGATTATATGGTTGAAAAACAACAACAAATGTTTTGCAAAAAAAATACTCCCTTCATTTTTTTTATACAAGGCTATTATCCCATGTTTTAGATATTAAGAAAATGAAGCCAACTATTATATTTCATGATTAATTGTGTGCAAAATCTCTTGTGTTTCGAGCTAATTAAAGATGTTGCATGTATTGCCTCTTTCCCTATGGCTACATATGCAAAATTTGCACTGACAAGCATCATCTCACGAGGAAAGAATCTAATCAATTCTTCTTGGGAAGATATAACCGCCTTGTATAGATGCAAATTCTAGTTTTGGTAGTGCTCTTTTCTTTAAAACCAACGGAAGAAGCACCCAGCCACCGACGTTCCCGTAGCCTACCAAGAAAAAACAAATTGCGTCAACAAGGATGCCACACTGGGGAGGCATTGCGGGGGAATGGTGAGCATTCGGCGAGGGTCATGAGGGTTGCTAGCGGACATATGTGCGTAGCTAGGAAAGGTAGTGACCGTATCGCTTGCTATAGGTGATAAATAATACCATCCATACCGAAAACCATCTAATTAAGATTATTAATTATAGAAAAGTTTTAATCAAGATTATTTTCAACATGGACATGCATGCATGGGCAATTCAGTTGTAAATCAAGAACATAACAGAGAAACTGAATCACTAACCATTATGTACGTATTCCTAAACAAATATATGGAAGAAACAATAAAGAAATTAATCAATTAGGCAGCTGCACATGAATCAATTGCTTGTTAATCATCACAGTACAATTAGCAAGACACCTTGTGTGCCATGATAATGACATACATCAAAGCTAGACTAGCACATCATCTCTTGCTTTTAAATACAAGGGCACTACCAAAACTAGAATTTCCATCTATACAAGGCATCTATATCTTCCCGAGAAGAATTGATTAGATTTTTGCCTCATAAGATGATGCTTGTCGGTGCAAATGTTGCATATGTAGCCGTAGAGAAAGAGGCAATACATGCAACATGTTTAATTACCCCAAAACACAGGAGATTTTGCACACAATTAATCATGTAATATAATAGTGGGCTTTGTTTTCTTAATATCTAAAACATGGCATAATAGACTTGTGTATAAATACGAGGGGAGTATTTTATTTTGAAAACATTTGTTGTTGTTTTTCAACCATATAATTTTGTATCACATAATATGAATATTCATAAAAATGTAAATTTAATTCTTTCTCACAGCTCACAAAAAGTGACGCCCTCACATTTGCGAGGGCCACTTTGCTAGTTGAAGGAAATAGTGGTTGAGATTTCAAAATCAAATAAAATCCAGTGCTTGTATTTTCAGAAATTCTTCAGTTTGTATCAAATGTTCTTGTTTAATTAATTACATGGTAGAGATGCAAAACAAGTCAGTATCCAACTAAAAAAAGTACCAAGTCTAGTTCCACCTATTTGGTTGTGATGTTCGCAAAGGCAGGGTTCTGACACGAAGCTAGAGCAAAGATGTCCTGTACTTTTTGAGGGAAATGGGTACTTGGATAGATGAAACAATCAAGCACCTTTTCAATCAAGGACAGAGAAACTGAATCACCTAACCATTATGTACGTACTCCAAAACGAATATATGGAGAAAAAATGAAGAAATTAACCAATTAAGCTGATGCACACAAATTAATTGCTTGTTCGTCATCACAATACAATTAGCAAGAAACCTTGTGTGCCATGACAATGACATACATCAAAGGTAGACTAGTACATCATCTCTTGGATCATCTCCTCGATGCAGGTTTAGGAGTTCTTCATCACGCACTCGGCCCTCACGTGGTGGAATGATCCACTCTCACAGGAGATGATCGTTGGCGCTGGTGTAGGGCATGCCACAGCCGTGTCGTCGCAAAAGCCGAGCAACTCGTCCAACATATTCGGATAGGAGTGTGTGCGTTACTTTGGGCTATATGAAACCGTAGGAATGACATGGTTTTTAAGAGACAAACTCGTATGAATTTTTTGCAGGTTATCTACAGGGCCACTGCTTGGATCTGTATGTGGTCGTTACTCACTCCTGTGAAGCCAGGGAGCCTTTGGTTAGGGAAGGCAAACAAAAAAGGAAAGGTAGTGGCTGTATTGCATGCTATAGGTCATACATAGCACCATCCATGCTGAGAACCATCTAACTAAGATAATTAACTCTAGAAAAAATCTAATCAAGATTATTTTCAACATCGACATATATTCATGGGCAATCAGATGAGAAGCTGCTACACATGCAGCTAGCGCAGGTTCGACTTACTTTTCATGGGTAAGCTTAGACCCGACTTTGTGAAACCAAAACACACACGTGCTGGATGGTACGTCCTAAGGGCGTGTATAGGGGTGCGATCTTAGCAATGTCACTTAGGATAAATGTTGCGCATGAATTTGCTAGGGCTGTTAGGTTTTTGTTTTATAATTAGTGGTTAGATGATGCTCCAAATGGGCTCCTTCTCTATTACTTAAAGATCTAAGATTGGTCACAAGTGAATAAAGAGGAGGTAAAGTTGTCACAAAAGAAAAGAAAACTCTACCTATTGTAAAAGATGGTGTATATGATAAGGCTTTCTTAGATTGTACATGCTCACCGTGAGTATGTTTTGGTTGTATTGACTCATGTATCCGCATAATTAATCATATACACCATCTAACCACGTGAGTATATTCCAGCAGCTTAGTTTCTTTTTAGATTGTACATGCTCACCGTGAGTATATTCCAGCAGCTTAGTTCCTTAGATTCACCTTTTTGGAAGGGCTTGATGCGAACGAAAGCAGCCTTCTTCCATAGAACTAAAATTATCATTGGAAACGGTATTTCGACGAGATTCTGGGAGGATACATGGTGAGGGGAGACGCCTTTAACCATAGAATCTCCATCTCTCTATAATATTGTATAGCGTAAGGAGGCTTACGTTGCTACAGTGTTAAAGTCCAGCCCTCTAAATATTCAATTCCAAAGATCTTTGGTAGGAGATGTAGGAGATATGCCCTAGAGGCAATAATAAATGTTATTATTTATCTCCTTGCTCATAATTATGTTTATGTTCCATGCTATAACTGCTGTGGTTCCCGAGCCCGTATATCCATAAAGGCTCTGGGGAAAACCCATGTGCACGTGTGGAATAATAAACGGTAAAATGTATTCCTAGTCATGCCTCTAAGACTAGCTCAAGTGTTGCATGATGATTATGTTTTCCCAATCATAGGCATGTCTATGCCAGCAACTTTGAGGGCACAAATGTTAGAAGAACATTTGTGTTGAATCGACCCGTTTGATGTTATGCTATGAGATACATTCGTCACAAGTTAATGGTTAATAACACAGAGATGGTTAACGTTTGCATGATTCCTCAGACCATGAGAGTATCGAGTTTCTTCATGCTTGCTTCATGAACTTTGGGGTTTGTTAAACGTCATCCGTAAATGGGTGGCTATTACGGCGGCTTACGGGTTCATGGAAAAGTGTGTCAAGTAACTTGATAGCTCAAGATTGGGATTTGCTCCTCCGGCGATGGAGAGATATCTCTGGGCCCTCTCGGTGTTACGGTATCCATCATTGTCTGGCCAGACACTTTGTGATTTGATCACAGGGATGCCGGAACACGGTAACAAGAAAAGAGAACAATACCGGTAACGAGGTAACTAGCATAGTGGACAAGTTGTTGATCCACGGGAATGCCAACATGTCTCACCTCGGGTATTTGTAACATATCGCGAAGCAACAGGAATAGCACACGGCAACTGGAGGTTCACTCGAATATTCATTCGTGTGGGTATAGGGGTCAATATGGGTGTCCACGGCTCCGATGTTGATCATTGATCGGAAGGGGTTCCGTGTCATGTCTATACTTCACCGAACCTATAGGGTCACACGCTTAAGGGTCATCTATCTGCTGAATACTAGACAGGGAGTCTGAGAGAAAATCACCGAAAAAGTTTCGGACACCGAAAAGTTTCGGACAGCGGAAAAGTTCCGCAGAGAGAGGTCACCGGATGAGTTCCGGTGAAACTGAAAAGTTGTTTCAGGGGATACCATTAAGTCAAAATGGTTTCGGCACATGCCTGATAATTCTTGGAGGATGCCAGAATCATTCTGGAAACTTCTGGGAATTTTCTGGAAGAAAAACCGGAAATGTTCCGGGGCTGCCGGAACCGCTTCAGATGCTTTTCGCAGATGAAATCACTAAACTGGAATTGTTCCAGAACGCGTTGAAAATTATTTTAGTGGGTCCTGGAAATGTTCTAAGCCCACATAAATATTTTCAGTTTGAACGGACGCTGAAAAATGTCGTCGTGAATAGTGAAAGTGCTTTTTGGGTGGCTTCTTGGAGAAGCCACCTTGAGGGTCCTTTGGTATTTTTCCCCTTGGCTTCTTGGAGAAGCCACCCTTGGGCTTGGCCTATAAATAGGGGTGGAGGGGGCTGCCTAAAGACTCACTCCTTCTCACATACAAGTGCCATGCAATGATCTGGCTTCTCTCTCCCTCCCACGAAAAGAGTTTCGTAGAGCCGAAAGGCTGTCTGGGTTCCGGTGGGAACTAGTTCTGGACGGCGAAGCCCTGCCGGATAGTTGACACCGTATGTGTGCAACTCTGTAGAGAGGTCGTAGTTTCGATCTTAGTGCCCGAGGGGCTGTTCGAGAGTGCCTCCCGAAGGGCTATCCAAGTGACGGTCCAAGTTCTGTGAGTCCTCCCGAAGGGCTGTCCGAGTGACCGTTCGAGTTTCGAAGGTCCTCCCGAAGGGCTGCCCGCGACACCGTCCGGGGGACTGTTCGACCGCCTCCCGGAGGGCTGTCCGAAGGGAAGACGAGGGTATACATCCTCGCGGTTGGGAGGTTGTAAATCCTAGCTGCGGGGATCTGCACCGCCGATCGTCATCGACTCTACTTCCGCTGCGCTACGAGTCGGTAACGAAAATGATCAAACCTTGTATGCAGTCTCCATAGTGGTCCTGGGCTGGTGCGTAGGTCGGAAATTTTTTGTTTTCTGCTGCGTTACCCTACACATATGACTCTATAGCAAGAGGATAAATTGGAGTACTAATAAAATAATTAATATTAGTATTCGAGAAGTCACACAACTTAAATTTTTCTTGAGATATAGTGGCAAAACAAGCAAGAAAGCAAACAAGCAAAATAAAATGTTTTTGTGTTTTTGATTATTTTTAGAGAAGTTGAGGGAGATGAAAAAGAAAAGGAAAATAAAAGCAAATAAAAAGTAGAACAAGTAAATGATAATGTGAACGTCGGAACCTGTAAGTATTTGATGATGTCTCCCCGGCAACGGCACCATAAGTTCTTTCAGCTACTTGTGAGCTGTGTTGGGCGTTTTCTTCGAAGAGGAAGGGACAAGCAATATACTAGCGGATGGGCTGAGCCGTCCCAACAACATATCGTGCTACTAATTCAACTTCTTCACTTGGATCCGTCCACTTTAATCCAATCCATGTTTCTTACACAACCTCTTCATTGCTACTGTATAAAAATTGTGTAACGGTGTATAAATACAGTACAAAAGCAATGAAATGAAATGCGCACAGATACTAGTGGCATGGGACAACAGGAGGTGCAACTACTATTTAGCAGTAGCGCGGGTCCTCCCCGCGCTACTGCTAATACCAGTAGCAGTAGCGCGCGTTCGAACCCCCGCTATTATTATAAGTTAGCTGTAGCGCCCTAGCAGTAGCGCAGGGGCCAACGCTACTGCTAGGCCTTTGACCCGCGCTACTGCTAGGGTTTTCCCAAGTAGTGGGAAGTGTTGATAGATTCAAGATGATTATGCAGATCTAACAGGGCCATTATAAGGCATTCAATTGCATCTTGCTGCTCTGGCAGAGCCTTCTTGACACCTTCAAGTATGTTTTGGCTAGTGTACAAGGGTACATAATCTTCACAGATTGAAGTTCATGCTACGCATATGGCAGGACATGCTTCACATTCTTGCTGCTGCTCTGCTAGGTCCATCTTGACAACTTCAAGTTCTAGTTGCTGCTTTGCCAGGGCCTTCTTAACAGCTCCAAGTTCTATTTTCTGCTCTGCTAGGGCCTTCTTCATAGCATCAAGTTCCTACTGCTGCATTGCCAGGGTGTGCTCGACAGCTTCTGTTGCTTCATGATGCACCACCACGACATTGTTGATAGCTTCAGGTTGTTGCTTCTGGGCACGTTATTAGCAATAAGGTCACCATTTGAGAATCCTTACTTTCCCTACAAAACAATACATATGCAGGTTACAACATATGGATGAATTCCAAAATATATATGCACATGCCGCAATACATAGTGGTAGGGTAAATAAAGATAATTACATGTCAATTTTATAAAATATATGAACATTACATGAATATTTTTAATAAATCAAATGGATATTTGTCTAAATAGTTCATGAATCATTTTTGAAAGTACAAGAACATTTTATTTAGAATAGTCATACACTTTTTAAATTTTATTACATATTTTTAAATGAGTGGGCACTTCTTTTTTTACCTGAAATATTTTTTCAAATGTGCAAAATGATAATTTGACCCAGAATAATTTAGATTTTTTACATATAAAATAAACACAGGAGGAGGAAAAGAAAACAACTAAGTAAAAATGAATAAAAAGAACAAATTAAGCAGCAAAAGCACTGCAAAAATCGGAAAAAACAAATCTACTATATCTAAATAGCTAGCCCCACTACTAGGAATTCTCTGCCTTCTCCTTGAGCCACATCATCGAAATTAATTTAGCTGTTGGACATACTAGATCAGTCTATATTAGCCATCCGATCTACACATGTAGAGCAGCTCCACCAGGCACATGCATTAACTCACTGACTAGAGTATGTTCAAATCCAAGAGAAAACGGACGCATGCATGCAACTCACACTCCCATGCTCCATGGAAGAAAACTGACCTATGTGCATATTTTGCTTAGATTCGAAACCAAATTATCTTGCTACCATGTAATTAACTAAACAAGAACATTCGATACAGACTGAAGAATTTCTAAAGTACAAGCGGATGATTTTTCTTTTTCTTTTTTTGAAATCTCGACCACTATTTCCTTCAACTAGCAAAGTGGCCCTCGCAAATGTGAGGGCGTCACCTTTAGTGAGCTGAGAGAAATAATTAATTTTACATTTTTATGAATATTCGTACTATGTGATTCAGGATTATATGGTTGAAAAACAACAACAATGTTTTGCAAAATAAAATACTCCCTTCATTTTTTTTATACAAGGCTATTATCCCATGTTTTAGATATTAAGAAAACGAAGCCAACTATTATATTTCATGATTAATTGTGTGCAAAATCTCTTGTGTTTCGAGCTAATTAAAGATGTTGCATGTATTGCCTCTTTCCCTATGGCTACATATGCAAAATTTGCACTGACAAGCATCATCTCACGAGGAAAGAATCTAATCAATTCTTCTCGGGAAGATGTAACCGCCTTGTATAGATGCAAATTCTAGTTTTGGTAGTGCTCTTTTCTTTAAAACCAACGGAAGAAGCACCCAGCCACCGACGTTCCTGTAGCCTACCTAGAAAAAACAAATTGCGTCAACAAGGATGCCACACTGGGGAGGCATTGCGGGGGAATGGTGAGCATTCGGCGAGGGTCATGAGGGTTGCTAGCGGACATATGTGCGTAGCTAGGAAAGGTAGTGACCGTATCGCTTGCTATAGGTGATAAATAATACCATCCATACCGAAAACCATCTAATTAAGATTATTAATTATAGAAAAGTTTTAATCAAGATTATTTTCAACATGGACATGCATGCATGGGCAATTCAGTTGTAAATCAAGAACATAACAGAGAAACTGAATCACTAACCATTATGTACGTATTCCTAAACAAATATATGGAAGAAACAATAAAGAAATTAATCAATTAGGCAGCTGCACATGAATCAATTGCTTGTTAATCATCACAGTACAATTAGCAAGACACCTTGTGTGCCATGATAATGACATACATCAAAGCTAGACTAGCACATCATCTCTTGCTTTTAAATACAAGGGCACTACCAAAACTAGAATTTCCATCTATACAAGGCATCTATATCTTCCCGAGAAGAATTGATTAGATTTTTGCCTCGTAAGATGATGCTTGTCGGTGCAAACGTTGCATATGTAGCCGTAGAGAAAGAGGCAATACATGCAACATGTTTAATTACCCCAAAACACAGGAGATTTTGCACACAATTAATCATGTAATATAATAGTGGGCTTTGTTTTCTTAATATCTAAAACATGGCATAATAGACTTGTGTATAAATACGAGGGGAGTATTTTATTTTGAAAACATTTGTTGTTGTTTTTCAACCATATAATTTTGTATCACATAATATGAATATTCATAAAAATGTAAATTTAATTCTTTCTCACAGCTCACAAAAAGTGACGCCCTCACATTTGCGAGGGCCACTTTGCTAGTTGAAGGAAATAGTGGTCGAGATTTCAAAATCAAATAAAATCCAGTGCTTGTATTTTCAGAAATTCTTCAGTTTGTATCAAATGTTCTTGTTTAATTAATTACATGGTAGAGATGCAAAACAAGTCAGTATTCAACTAAAAAAAGTACCGAGTCTAGTTCCACCTATTTGGTTGTGATGGTCGCAAAGGCAGGGTTCTAACACGAAGCTAGAGCAAAGATGTCCTGTACTTTTTGAGGGAAATGGGTACTTGGATAGATGAAACAATCAAGCACCTTTTCAATCAAGGACAGAGAAACTGAATCACTAACCATTATGTACGTACTCCAAAACAAATATATGGAGAAAAAATGAAGAAATTAACCAATTAAGCTGATGCACACAAATTAATTGCTTGTTCGTCATCACAATACAATTAGCAAGACACCTTGTGTGCCATGACAATGACATACATCAAAGGTAGACTAGTACATCATCTCTTGGATCATCTCCTCGATGCAGGTTTAGGAGTTCTTCATCACGCACTCGGCCCTCACGTGGTGGAATGATCCACTCTCACAGGAGACGATCGTTGGCGCTGGCGTAGGGCATGCCACAGCCGTGTCGTCGCAAAAGCCGAGCAACTCGTCCAACATATTCGGATAGGAGTGTGTGCATTACTTTGGGCTATATGAAACTGTAGGAATGACATGGTTTTTAAGAGACAAACTCGTATGAATTTTTTGCAGGTTATCTACAGGGCCACTGCTTGGATCTGTATGTAGTCGTTACTCACTCCTGTGAAGCCAGGGAGCCTTTGGTTAGGGAAGGCAAACAAAAAAGGAAAGGTAGTGGCTGTATTGCATGCTATAGGTCATACATAGCACCATCCATGCTGAGAACCATCTAACTAAGATAATTAACTCTAGAAAAAATCTAATCAAGATTATTTTCAACATCGACATATATTCATGGGCAATCAGATGAGAAGCTGCTACACATGCAGCTAGCGCAGGTTCGACTTACTTTTCATGGGTAAGCTTAGACCCGACTTTGTGAAACCAAAACACACACGTGCTAGATGGTACGTCCTAAGGGCGTGTATAGGGGTGCGATCTTAGCAATGTCACTTAGGATAAATGTTGCGCATGAATTTGCTAGGGCTGTTAGGTTTTTGTTTTATAATTAGTGGTTAGATGATGCTCCAAATGGGCTCCTTCTCTATTACTTAAAGATCTAAGATTGGTCACAAGTGAATAAAGAGGAGGTAAAGTTGTCACAAAAGAAAAGAAAACTCTACCTATTGTAAAAGATGGTGTATATGATAAGGCTTTCTTAGATTGTACATGCTCACCGTGAGTATGTTTTGGTTGTATTGACTCATGTATCCGCATAATTAATCATATACACCATCTAACCACGTGAGTATATTCCAGCAGCTTAGTTTCTTTTTAGATTGTACATGCTCACCGTGAGTATATTCCAGCAGCTTAGTTCCTTAGATTCACCTTTTTGGAAGGGCTTGATGTGAACGAAAGGAGCCTTCTTCCATAGAACTAAAATTATCATTGGAAACGGTATTTCGACGAGATTCTGGGAGGATACATGGTGAGGGGAGACGCCTTTAACCATAGAATCTCCATCTCTCTATAATATTGTATAGCGTAAGGAGGCTTACGTTGCTACAGTGTTAAAGTCCAGCCCTCTAAATATTCAATTCCAAAGATCTTTGGTAGGAGACCGACGGGAAGCATGGCTACATCTGGTCAGAAGGTTGATGGATGTGAACCTCTTCGATGAGTCTGATAGTATTCACTGGAAATTAACTACGAATGGCATTTTCTCAGTGAAATCTATGTATTTGGACCTAATTGATTCTGGTCTGATTCCGAATTCGATACATATTTGGATGATCAAAATCCCGTTAAGAATCCAAGTCTTCATGTGTTTTGTTCACAAGGAGCTGGTTCTGACTAAGGATAACTTGGAAAAACGTAATTGGGAGGGTTGTCAAACAAGTAGCTTTTGTGATCACGATGAAACCATCAAACACATTCTTTCTCGATTGTCCGCTGGCCAAACTATTATGGCGTTCAATTCATATAGCCTTTAATATCACCCCCTCCAAATAGTATACACCCGTTATTTGGGACGTGGCTAAATGGAGAAGAGACAAATATTGCGAGACATATTCAGATAGGAGTATGTGCATTACTTTGGGCTATATGAAACTGTAGGAATGACATGGTTTTTAACAAACAATCTCGTATGAATTTTTTTGCATGTTATCTACAGGGCCACTGCTTGGATCCGTATGTGGTCGTTACTCACTACCGTGGAGCCAGGGAGCCTTTGGTTTCTGGGACTGTCCGATGGAAGATGGTAGCTTGGGATATCTACAACCATTTTGGATGGTGCTCCAGTAATAGGATAGGTATTTAGTCATCTCGTTCTATTTTCGCCGGTTTTGGCATATTATATTTTTTTAATTTTTCTTTAGCTGTGAGCGAGCTTGTTTTGAAACACAGACTTTTCGGTCACTTTGCTTAATAAAGAGATGCAGAGGCCGGGGTAATCCTTCTTTTCTTAAAAAAACATAATTAATCAAGCAAGCGATGTTTATACATTTCGAGACCATGCACATACAGAGAAACTGGCAAAAACTGCTTAGTAGAAAATTATCATGTGTTGATGGACGAGAGTATATATATGCATACGGTTAACTCACACAATGGAAAAGGAAAACACTATAGAAGCATCATGCTCTCAATTTGACCATGGTAAAAAAAAAAGCAAAACCAAAGGAGATGCTCCTTTTACGAGCACTTGGCTATACTCCAAACGGGGGGAAGGCTCGATGAAAACAAGCTGGGATATAGATTTTTCAGAAGGAAGAGTTAGTTGCCCTCGGTCTTACATCTTCGTACATCAACCATGCATGATAGAGCATCAAAGTGCGCTGATCTCATCATCCAGGCATTATTAACTAGTCAAGATTTCAAGCTTAAGAACAGAGAAAGTCAACATATAACAAAAGAATAATCAATTAATCTGCGGCACATGAACTGCTGCCTTGTTCATCACAATACAATCAACAATGTCTTGCTTGTTCACGACATACATCAAAGCTTGACTAGCTAGCTAAGTATAGCATTGAGCTACACTATCTTCTATATCCTGCATCATCTACTGGCTGAAGAGTTCGCAGTCTTCCAATGTACATTCGGCCCTCACGTGGTGGAACGATCAACTCTCAGAGGAGACGATCGTTGGCGCTGGCGTAGGGCATGCCACAGCCGTGTCGTCGCAGAAGCCGAGCAGCTCGTCCAGCGTGCACTGGAACCCGCCGTCATCATCCTCTGCCGCCTCATTGTGTGGCCCGCCTTCCTGGACGTCGTCGAGTTTGCCGGGCAAGAACCCATCCGCCACCTCAGCATGGAGCACTGGAAATACTTCAA
This sequence comes from Thinopyrum elongatum, assembly GCA_011799875.1. NCBI lineage: Eukaryota > Viridiplantae > Streptophyta > Magnoliopsida > Poales > Poaceae > Thinopyrum > Thinopyrum elongatum. The sequence goes on from JAAAXO010000341.1 coordinate 28,917, forward strand.
GCATGTCGTCGGTGAAGAACCCGCCTGGATCCACGCTGCCGTTGTCCACTACTCCGGGGGGCAACGTCTCGCCTTCGTCGGACATGAACCAGCGCTGCGTCTCCTGAAGCATCCCGGGTTGCTGGATGATCGGTTCTTGGAGGCGTGGGGTCTGGGGACGTGGAGCCTCCGGATGTTGGACGTCGGCGGCCTTCCTTTTCCTGGAACCGGGAGCATTGATTACCTCGTGGTATGTCGTCTCGCTCCTGTGACGAGACACACAGACCTTGCAGAGCACCAAGCCGTCTTGCTTGCCGTCCCCGTCGAGGCTGTACTCGGCCATGCACCAGCCGATCCTGATCTTCTCTTTCTCTCCAGGCAACTTCTTCACGTAGCTGAGGTTTCGTCTATGGCCTACGAGTTTACCTTGGTTGTCTAGCACGAGGATCCCGCCCTTCTCCGTGTGCCAACAGTAACCCTCGCCGGCGGCGGCCACGGCGCGCTGCCGCCTCCCGCCGCTGCGGCCGCCTTTGGTCTCCTGACGACTGGCCGGGGTGAAGAAGTACCACTCGCCCCCTTTCCCGTCGCCCTTGTCCGTCCCTGGCGCGTGTTGATACATCTCGACGAGGTCGCCGGGGGCGGCGGAGTAGGCGTCGGCCTCGTGGATGAGGCTGCTGGCGAAGAAGGCATCCGGTCCGGCGGCGATCCGTGGGCAGAGGAACTCGGTGATCAGCTCGTGTTCTGCTGGGTCGAAGGCGTAGCCGGCGGGAGGAAGGAGCTTGCCGTCGGCCATCGCAGAGCTAGGTACGCACTAGCTAGGGTACGTAACGTACGAGATGGATGGATCAAGTAGGTAGGTACGTACGTGGATCGAACCCTGACCAAGCTAGCTGCTTGCCTTGCCTGGCTGGGTGCCCAGCTAGCTTATATAGATGGATCATCGACATATGTGATGCTGATGCATGGTCGGAGGGTGAGCCCGTCCGGAATTCAGTTTCATTGACCGGCCATACGTACGTGTCCTCAGCAATCCAATCCAATCCGTAGGTAAGATGGATATGACCGGCTAGATTGGATGCAATCCGTAGGTAAGATGGATGCAATGCAACGCAACGCAGGAATATATCCGTAGGTAAGATGGATCCGTCCTGTCGTTATTACGAAAAGCAAAGCAAGTTCGGATCATGCAATACGCGCGCGTGCAATTGGATCATGCATGCTACTGTAGAATCACTCGCACCGCCAAACCCGTTCCGCGCACGCGCGTGCGTTTTTTTCTTTTCTTTTCTTTTTTCAATAACATCCAAAGCGTGGAGATCGTTCAAGCAAAACCATCCTCCGATCCCAAAAAGAAATGAATCATTCATCGTTCAAGCAAAACCAAAATCATTCATCGTTCATCGCTCATTCATTCACTCACTCATTCGATGGGTTCTCGTTCATCGCATCGAACCATCCAAGCCTCTCTCTTTTTTTTTTACCTGCAGGGACGTTTTTCTTTTCTTTGGCAAACGAAACGAAAGAGGAAGGACTCCATCGAATCGTGACCGACCATGGGGTTATCTAGTTAACAAGCGGTAATACGATGTCACGCAAACAACACGACACATGTCGGTAATAAGCAATCCAAACAATTCAAAAAATAAAGGAAAAAATACAACGGTGATCTATATATTCACTAGGCCGCCGGGCCTCGGGTGCCCTCACGAGGGCGACGACATGGAGCGCAAGGAGCCCGGGCCACGGATAGCTTATGGAGGGCGTCAACGCGAGGTCCGCCAATTGATGACGATCGAGCCGAAGGATGTCGGGCCTTTCAAGACCTCACCGGATCAATACGAAAGAAGCATCGAGAGCACTGCATACATAGTTGATGCTGAGTGTCATATAGACAACGTCGACCTGTTAACCCGGTAGCCGGGTGCCGAGCGCTTTACAAGGACAACGACGGGATGTGCACATGGCCCGAAAGGAGGACCGTCCACAGTGGCGGGCGAGGGCTTCGGGAGGTCGAGCCCAAGCAGAAGGATCCCGGGCCTCGAAGAGCTCACTGGATCAACACGCAGAAGCTCCGAGAGCATAGCATACACACACAATAGATGGATCAGCGGGGTCTCCTTGTTGGCAAGTTCGCCCGCGTCCGGGCATTGTCGACTCGATGCACGGTTGGCATTCTCGACGGAGTGTAGGAAAATGGAAACAGATTGAAGAGTGGGTCCCGCGCGACCAAAAACAACTCATATATCCTATTCTATTCTATAATAATAATACATGAATGAAGAAACTAAAGTCAGAGCCCGTCATCGGATTTTGTAGGGAGCAAGGAGCGTGATCCGTGTGACATGTGCCGTGTGTCGTTACATCTAGAAGGGAAAAAAGGGATGGACGACCGAGATCATTTCAAGCTTGAGAGAGACAGTTGGTGATCCGTGGGAGACGGAACCGGACCAATGAGAAACCTTGGCTCGTCTGCGCGCGCCAGAAGAGATGCGAAATTTGGGAAGCCCCTGCCACGCATTTGGCTTGCCGCGCCCGGAGGAGACCGAGAAGGGAAATTCAAACGGAATATTTTATTTTATTTTTTCCAGTCAAAGATGAAATAGCCCACCCGACCCGACGGACCCAACCAACAACAACAACACTGTGTCGTTCCTGATGCTAACACTTGTTACCTAAGGAGGTTATGTTGCTACTCGATGAATGGTATTTCAGCCACCTTGTACCTCAGCTAGCTGCTCACGAGTTTTTTAGATCTCCTCAAAATGTCAGCTCAATCGGACACCGTTTGCCTATCCAAACTGTTCGTCTTCCAAAATTGCTCTGTTCTGAAACTGCAGTAGTCCGAGCTGACAAAATCACTCTCGAATCTGATGCTCCACTGATCCAATCCTCAAAACAGCTAACCAGATCAAAGTACTTAAAGTAAGGAATGAGCTCACCAAGTTTGGAGCCAATCCAAGCATGTTTGAGCATCCAATCACCAGCTTGAACACTATCTAGTTAGATGCAGCAAATCTAGACAGAACCTCCACTACTTCTTCTTCCTCTCTTCTCTTAGATTGTGTTCCTCTCTTGTGTGTGCTCTCACTCTCACAATGGCCGCCGCCACCAGCAGCGGTGGAGTGGCTTGGTTTTCTCCTTGCTCCCTTCACCAGGGAACACTCACAACCGTTGGATGAAAAACAGATCAATGGTCCACATGTGTTGGACTTGTGTCAGCTGTTGTTGGGCTGCCAACACACCTCCATATGGAGGTACTTAGCCCAACATCATGTACTATTGTTGTGAACTTGTTAGTACTACTGTTAATATTGTATAGGTGTATTGTCATTGGTTCACTACAAGTAAGGAGCAGCAACACATTTTCGATCAATTGCTCATCACTACTATTGTTAATATTGTATGTGCATGCCTGCATGATTAGTTTTGTTGGTGGCAGATGTGCTTACATCATCCCATTTTCGTAACCATGTATCAATTTACCTACACAAAGAAAATTCATTTATCGCTTGCAATGAAATGTTGTTCAATGACTGCTCAGATTAGCGATGGAGACCCTCTTTTGTTACATTCGAATATAATAATAGTGTTTGCATAGTAGTGAAATTTGAAGAGCAATTGCTTCATTTAGTTTACTGGAAGCAACATATTATGATGCTATAATCTTGGAACAGAAGTCATTTCTAATCTACCTAACTAGGTTGGTTGCGGTGCTGGAAAAAAATCCATTGATGGGAAACATGTAGGATAAGCTGTAAGATGACTTGTTCATGGGGTGATTTTTAAGTGTAGAAATCTTTCAAGCCCTACATTGAAGGGCTTTCTACGTGGCACTACATGCATGTATGTCACGAGCAATCCGTTGTTGCAGAATTACTTTTACCAGCTACCAAATGCATGTTACTACCAATGGTATGTTTATTCTATCAAAATACTTTATGGGTTGCTACCAAATGCATGTTAATATCACTACATTTTTTCAGTTTAGGATAGAGAACATGTATCAGATGTTGAAACAGAAATGTATGAGCATGCAATATGTAGTTTCTGAAATTAAGAATATCGAATCAAAGAAACATCATTTAATCATTAACAGATGTGTTGTATTGAGTATATATGCTTCATGCCACATGTTTTTTTCTTCCTGGTTTGCAAATAGTCGTGCGATTGCCAATTCCTTCTTATGGTTACATGTCACTAGCTAAATTGTGAGCGCAACCATGCAATGGTTCCTCTAAAGTTATTCTTTTGGTACACAATCGTACTAACTCACTAGAATATGTATGCCCCGTGGCAACGCACAGACAGTTTTCTAGTTTTCTAAAAATATTCATGCAATGAAAAATTTTGTTCATGTAATTTTAGATAAAAAATGTTTCCATATTTAAAAAATATTCATTCATTTAAATAAAACTAAGGTGGGTCTAAGAGATAGTCAAAGCATATCTAAAAATATTCTATGTGCATTTTTCAAATCCTTAAACATGTATTCATATAAATATTAAATGTGTACCTAAAAATTATTTAATGTGTATTAAAAAAATCACCACACATCTAAAGAGGAAAAAGGATAGTAAACAAAGAATTAAAAATAGACAAAAAGAAATATCACAAAGAAAAAAGGGAAAACAAAAATAAAAAAAACCCACCAAAACCTTTATGAAACAGTATAGAAAGTCCCAAACCGCTAGTTATAGCACTGCTGGAAACGTTGTTGGGCTAGCCCTGGTAGCAGGAAATGCATGAGGCGAGGCAGTGCTCTATCTTGCGGTAAGCGAGATACATCATTCGCCGGGTGGAGGATTCTCCATTTCATGTAACCCAAGCCTACTGTTTGGTTGCATTCACACATGTTTTTTTACAGACAAAGCGCACACACATAAGCAAAAATGAGACGTAGGCCGCACATGGTAGGTGAGTGAGTAGCCCCATTTTATGAATTTTGTGAACAAGATTTGAAAACAACAAGATTTTTAAAATTTTGAACAATTCTTTGAAAACACAAAAAGAATTTATTTCCAAACAAAATTAGAATGCAGACATTTCTTGAATTAATGAGCAAAATTTAAAAATGATAACTTTTCTGAAAATTTGAACAATTTCTTAAAAAGTTGAACAAATTTTCAAAAATATGAAGAATTTTTGAATTCATGAACTAAATTTGAAAAGGGTAATTTTTTTAAAAATGTGAACCATTGTTTCAAATTTCAGTAAAATTAAAATTAAAATTTAAAATGACAATTTTGGAACTTTCGAACAATATTGAAATTCCTGAACATTGTTTGCAAAAATAAAAACATAGATAACGAAAAAAGGAAGTGGATTAAAAGAAAGAGAAAAAGAACAAGGAAACCCGAAAGGGTAATAAAAAACCAACAAAAAAATAAAAGAAAAAAAGGAAGTGTTGACGGTCTGTCTCTGGACGTAAATTGGAAGAAGAAAAGTTTTCTCAACACGAGAGGAAGTTCCTTTGGAATTTGATTTTTTTTATTGTCAGAGGATTTTAAAGTATTTATGTGAAGTAAGGAACAAAGAGGAAATGAGAAAATTGCTTTTATTTTTTTTGTCCAAGTCAGACAAATCGCATAATATTCTCCCATTTTAATCCGAAAGAGCTTTTTTTTATTATATTTCACTATTTCATTCCACCTAGATCTAAGAAAGAACTCAATGCGCTAAAATTCTACTAATATAAAAAAGAATAGATAAATGGTATCAATAGTATAGAGTTTTTGCTTCAAAGAAATAAAAATATCATGAAAAAGAAATATCATCATATAGAATCACGGACCGGAATAGAGTCAGCGAATGAAGCATGTTCATTAACCAATACCGGTTGGCTTCCTTTGTATATTATGGTCGAAATTGGTCGGTTCGTGTTTCGCTCTCGGCTCGATCCCCTATGCGAAAGCACGACTCTTTGCCGCAATGTGTGGCATACGTCAAGGCTACATGTCGCCCGTACCGATTTGATCATAGAAGGTGACGTCTAGCGGGTCGGCCAGGTTTCGTTCGTTTCGCATTGTAGGTTCATGTAGGTCAGGTTTCTTATGGTTTTTTTCTCTTTTGTTTTCTTCTGTTTTTCTTTGATTTTATATTTTTCACGGGTTTTCTTTGCTTTTGCTTTTTTCTCATTTTGCTTCCTTTTCTTTGTTATCATTGGTTTTTTTTTCTTTGTTATATTTTGGTTTTCAGTTGCTTCTTTCTTGTTTTTCTTCGCCCTCTTTGTTTTTTTGTTTCATTGTCGGTTTGTATTTGTTTTTCTTTTTTCCCAAACATGTCTTGTTTTTTCTCATTACACAATGTACACTTTTTGGGCATATGTCAAACATGTTTGTAATACACTTTGGACATTATTCAAATACATGATGTACATTTTCTTTAAATACACAGTAACATTTTTTTTCATAATACATGTTGTTCATGCTTTTAATGGAAATAGAAAACTTTAACCGATGGAAATGTTTTTTAAATTGAATCATCGGAAGTTTCTTTAAAATGTCACTTTTCTACATTGTCTGCAACTTTTTTGAAAATGCCAGAGTTGTTTTGTTGAAACTCGTGATTTTTTTTAAATGGTACATACATTATGTGGAATGTACAAAATATTTTTCTGAATTATGTAATTTTTTACATTGTATAAATATTTTTTGTAAATGGCATGTATTTTTGTTTAGATAACCGACATATTTTAAATATCACAAACATTTTTCATACAAATAATTAATATTTTTCGTTATCCGTTTAACATTTTTCAAATGCATAATACACCCTACGATACGAATCGCTGCGGGCGGCACATACCCCCACGAGTGCTATATGTCACTAATAACGAGATGGAAGCTGATGTCGTGTTAGGCGCAGCGCGAGCGGCCGCTACACTAGCATAAGACTCTCGTCGCTCATGCCAAGTTTTCTCCATTTTTTTTTCTTTCTTTTTATGTTTTCTTTTGTTTTTCCTTTGGTTCTTTTGGTTTTTTACCTTGATTTCTTGCTTTTTATTTTTTTTCTTCGCTATAACTTAAGTTTTCTTTTATTTTTCATCGGCTTCTTTGTTTCTTTCTCAGTTTTTATAGTTATTTTCTTCGTTTTTCTAATGTTTTCTTTGTTCCTTTCTCGTTTTTTCTCTGTTTTTTAGTTTCTTAGTTTTTTTTTGCATTAGATTTTCTCTACTTTTTTTGTTTCCTTTTCCTCTCCGGTTTTCTTTTGTTTCTTCTCTTTGTTTCTTTGTTATTTTTTCTTCAACACATGTCTTTATTTATTTACACATTGTACATTTTTCGTACACGTCAAGAACATTCTTTTAATACACGTTTAACATTTTTCAAATACACAGTTAACATTTGTTTTCAAATAAATATTTTGATGTTTACTGTTTTCATACACATTGCACATTTAGGGTATACATCCAAAATATTTTTTTATACAGGTTTAACATTTGTCATATGTATGATTGATTTTTTTTAATATATGGTTTGATGTCTAATTTTTTTTTGTGCACATAGTATATTTTTCTTGTACATCTGATAAATTTTCCATACATGTTCAACACTTTATATATACACTTTTAATATTTTCCAAATATAAGACTTTTGAAAACATTTCTATTTTGATGTCTACTTATTTCCATACAAATTTAACATTTTTTTCATACATCAGGAACATTTTTTATACACGTTTAAATTTTTTTAAATACATGATTAACTTTTTTTCATATATATGTTTTGAGATGGAGTTATCTTTTTTTATCTGTGACCCCCACGTTGCCCTCCCTAGTGACTCGGGGGCGATACCCTAGCGCCGCCAGTTTTCTCCTATGTCCCCCTTTCCCATCTTGCCGCCTCCAGATGCACCAACCGGCAATACTCGGCGGGCTACAAGGACAGCGGCGGCGGGGTGCTACTTCGTTTGGTGCTGGTCATGGCGGCACTGGCCTCCGGAGAGTGGGGCGTCTGGGGCAGCCTGTTGCAGTGTGAGCATGAGGTCTCGGCTCACGGCGGCCGGGGGTGCAGCAGACGGCTCCGGGCAATCTGCCAAGCTGGTGGTGCTCGCATACCGCTGTGGTGATGGCATGTGGGCGAGTGCTTCTTCCCGGCCTTCGGTGTGTGTTCACGCGGTGGATTTCCCTAGCGGATGGCGACAGCCTCCTCGGGTGGGCAATGGTGGTGTTGGTCGTGGCGGCGCCATATAGCTGGGCTCCGGAGATGGCAGTGTTGCGGGTGTGTTTTGGCCAGGACAGGCGATCATGCATGCATCCACGCGGAGCTGGCTCATACGAACGCGTGTGTCTGGCTGGCGTCATGCATACGTGGCCAAAGCAGCAAAACCATAGCCTTTTGCATACGGACAAAAGAGTAGATCGAGGAAACCGGCTCACCCGATCCGAGGGACCCTGCTTCTTGCCCACTTCCGCGGCCATGGCACTGCTCGTCTGGGTTATTGCCGGCAGCTGAGCTCCAATCTTTCCACATTTGCATGCATTGCACAAGCTTATGCCATCCCGGCCGATCCGCACCTCCTAGCTAGTGTAAGGCCTCACAACCATATACGTGTGTCCATGTTCACCTGCACCCAACCGAACCGCATGTACTACCTATGACACTGTCCTCTCTGCTTCCTTGATCGTCTCCGACCAACATGGCCACCGCTGATTCCGAGCGAGCCGAGTACTAGCCCGTTCCGACCACCCACCTAACCGGCCTTCCCACGCTATATATGCAGTTTTTTCACTTGAGTCGAGAATACCTCTCCCCGGCCGGCCAAGGGGTCGAAGCACGCAGTGCCGAATCCGAAAAAAAACATCCCGCCTTGTGTTGCGTTGCATGCAGCAAGTTACTAAGCACAACGGCCCTCGTTAGCGTGATGTATGTCGATCACGTTCTTTTTTTTACAGCTCGATCGATCAAACGATTTTTCTCTTGTTTCGATCCAAATGTTTTCCATCTTTCCCTCCTCCGATCCTCAAGCTCCCTTCTTGTTTCTGCCATCGCTCCTCTGTCCGGTGAGATTTTTGCAGACGGACACAAGAGTACATAGAGGAAACTGACTCACCGACCTACTACACAACGAGTAAATGTCCACCGGATCATAGGGACGTTGCTTCTTGCCCACTTCCGGCCATGGCGCCAGGTTGTCTCGGTGATTGCCCATTTCGACCACCCACCAAACCAGCCTTTCCAAATAGGAACTTGATAAAAGTAGAGAAATTAGAGTAAGTGGTAAACCTACGCTTGCTTCAAAAATTGCCAAGAAGGCCTAACTCAAGCTGCAGCCGTTGTGCGGTTTGGTTGAAACTTTCTGTTAGTGCACCTAAAATACAGTAATATCCCGAAAGTGACATTTTACATGCACTACACAAAACCCACTTACGAAAATAGTGTTTTATGCAGTACACTAAAAGGTCACTATGGCAACGATGTTTGTCCAAATCCTATTCGCACAAAACATTGAACATGTTCATTTGCTATATTTGACGGTGATCTATATATTCACTAGGCCGCCGGGCCTCGGGTGCCCTCACGAGGGCGACGACATGGAGCGCAAGGAGCCCGGGCCACGGATAGCTTATGGAGGGCGTCAACGCGAGGTCCGCCAATTGATGACGATCGAGCCGAAGGATGTCGGGCCTTTCAAGACCTCACCGGATCAATACGAAAGAAGCATCGAGAGCACTGCATACATAGTTGATGCTGAGTGTCATATAGACAACGTCGACCTGTTAACCCGGCAGCCGGGTGCCGAGCGCTTTACAAGGACAACGACGGGATGTGCACATGGCCCGAAAGGAGGACCGTCCACAGTGGCGGGCGAGGGCTTCGGGAGGTCGAGCCCAAGCAGAAGGATCCCGGGCCTCGAAGAGCTCACTGGATCAACACGCAGAAGCTCCGAGAGCATAGCATACACACGCAATAGATGGATCAGCGGGGTCTCCTTGTTGGCAAGTTCGCCCGCGTCCGGGCATTGTCGACTCGATGCACGGTTGGCATTCTCGACGGAGTGTAGGAAAATGGAAACAGATTGAAGAGTGGGTCCTGCGCGACCAAAAACAACTCATATATCCTATTCTATTCTATAATAATAATACATGAATGAAGAAACTAAAGTCAGAGCCCGTCATCGGATTTTGTAGGGAGCAAGGAGCGTGATCCGTGTGACATGTGCCGTGTGTCGTTACATCTAGAAGGGAAAAAAGGGATGGACGACCGAGATCATTTTAAGCTTGAGAGAGACAGTTGGTGATCCGTGGGAGACGGAACCGGACCAATGAGAAACCTTGGCTCGTCTGCGCACGCCAGAAGAGATGCGAAATTTGGGAAGCCCCTGCCACGCATTTGGCTTGCCGCGCCCGGAGGAGACCGAGAAGGGAAATTCAAACAGAATATTTTATTTTATTTTTTCCAGTCAAAGATGAAATAGCCCACCCGACCCGACGGACCCAACCAACAACAACAACACTGTGTCGTTCCTGATGCTAACACTTGTTACCTAAGGAGGTTATGTTGCTACTCGATGAATGGTATTTCAGCCACCTTGTACCTCAGCTAGCTGCTCACGAGTTTTTTAGATCTCCTCAAAATGTCAGCTCAATCGGACACCGTTTGCCTATCCAAACTGCTCGTCTCCCAAAATTGCTCTGTTCTGAAACTGCAGCAGTCCGAGCTGACAAAATCACTCTCGAATCTGATGCTCCACTGATCCAATCCTCAAAACAGCTAACCAGATCGAAGTACTTAAAGTAAGGAACGAGCTCACCAAGTTTGGAGCCAATCCAAGTATGTTTGAGCATCCAATCACCAGCTTGAACACTATCTAGTTAGATGCAGCAAATCTGGACAGAACCTCCACTTCTTCTTCTTCCTCTCTTCTCTTAGATTGTGTTCCTCTCTTGTGTGTGCTCTCACTCTCACAATGGCAGCCGCCACCAGCAGGGGTGGAGTGGCTTGGTTTTTCTCCTTGCTTCCTTCACCAGGGGACACTCACAACCGTTGGATGAAAAACAGATCAATGGTCCACATGTGTTGGACTTGTGTCAGCTGTTGTTGGGCTGCCAACACACCTCCATGTGGAGGTACTTAGCCCAACATCATGTACTATTGTTGTGAACTTGTTAGTACTATTGTTAATATTGTATAGGTGTATTGTCATTGGTTCACTACAAGTAAGGAGCAGCAACACATTTTCGATCAATTGCTCATCACTACTATTGTTAATATTGTATGTGCATGCCTGCATGATTAGTTTTGTTGGTGGCAGATGTGCTTACATCATCCCATTTTTCGTAACCATGTATCAATTTACCTACACAAAGAAAATTCATTTATCGCTTGCAATGAAATGTTGTTCAATGACTACTCAGATTAGCGATGGAGACCCTCTTTTGTTACATTCGAATATAATAATAGTGTTTGCATAGCAGTGAAATTTGAAGAGCAATTGCTTCATTTAGTTTACTGGAAGCAACATATTATGATGTTATAATCTTGGAACAGAAGTCATTTCTAATCTACCTAGCTAGGTTGGTTGCGATGCTGGAAAAAAATCCATTGATGGGAAACATGTAGGATAAGCTGTAAGATGACTTGTTCATGGGGTGATTTTTAAGTGTAGAAATCTTTCAAGCCCTACATTGAAGGGCTTTCTCCGTGGCACTACATGCATGTATGTCATGAGCAATCCATTGTTGCAGAATTACTTTTACCAGCTACCAAATGCATGTTACTACCAATGGTATGTTCTATCAAAATACTTTATGGGTTGCTACCAAATGCATGTTAATATCACTACATTTTTTCAGTTTAGGATAGAGAACATGTATCAGATGTTGAAACAGAAATGTATGAGCATGCAATATGTAGTTTCTGAAATTAAGAATATCGAATAAAAGAAACATCATATAATCATTAACAGATGTGTTGTATTGAGTATATATGCTTCATGCCACATGTTTTTTTCTTCCTGGTTTGCAGATGGTCGTGCGATTGCCAATTCCTTCTTATGATTACATGTCACTAGCTAAATTGTGAGCACAAGCATGCAATGGTTCCTCTAAAGTTATTCTTTTGGTACACAATCATACTAACTCACTAGAATATGTATGCCCCGTGGCAACGCACAGACAGTTTTCTAGTTTTCTAAAAATATTCATGCAATGTAAAATTTTGTTCATGTAATTTTAGATAAAAAATGTTTCCATATTTAAAAAATATTCATTACATTTAAAAAAAACTAAGGTGGGTCTAAGAGATAGTCAAAGCATATCTAAAAATATTCTATGTGCATTTTTCAAATCCTTAAACATGTATTCATATAAATATTAAACGTGTACCTAAAAATTATTTAATGTGTATTAAAAAATCACCACACATCTAAAGAGGAAAAAGGATAGTAAACAAAGAATTAAAAATAGACAAAAAGAAATATCACAAAGAAAAAAGGGAAAAAAAAACCACCAAAACCTTTTTCAAACAGTATAGAAGGTCCCAAACCGCTAGTTATAGCACTGCTGGAAACGTTGTTGGGCTAGCCCTGGTAGCAGGAAATGCATGAGGTGAGGCAGTGCTCTATCTTGCGGTAAGCGTGATACATCATTCGCCGGGTGGAGGATTCTCCATTACATGTAACCCGAGCCTACTGTTTGGTTGCATGCACACATGTTTTTTTATAGACAAAGCGCACACACATAAGCAAAAATAAGATGTAGGCCTCACATGGTAGGTGAGTGAGTAGCCCCATTTTATGAATTTTATATGGTGGGGTTTGTTTGCTCAGCTATAGACCCATGTACTTCAGCATTCCATCAAGATCATTAAGCCTCTTTCCATAGCTAAAGTTTTCTCTTCCCTGGCATTCTTGATGACTTCAAGTTCTTCCTGCTAGTCTACAAGGGAAGTGTTGATAGGTTCAAGATGATTATGCAGATCTAACAGGGCCATTATCAGGCATTCCATTTCATCTTGCTGATCTGGCAAAGCCTTCTTGGCACCTTCAAGTTTGCTGGTGTACAAGGGTATGTAATCTTCACATATTGAAGTTCATGCTACGCATCTAGCAGGACATGCTTCACGTTCTTGTTGCTACTCTGCCAGGTCCATCTTGATAGCTTCAAGTTCTAGTTGATGCTCTGCCAGGGCTTTCTAAACAGCTCTAAGTTCTATTTTCTGCTCTGCTAGGGCCTTCTTTATAGCATCAAGTTCCTACTGCTGCATTGCCAGGGTGTGCTCGACTACTTCTGTTGCTTCATGATGCACCGCCACGACATTGTTGATAGCTTCAGGTTGTTGTTTCTGGACCCCGGTACATGCAAGAGGGTTATCATTTGAGAATCCTTACTTTCCCTACAAAACGATATATATGCAGGTTACAACATATGGATGAATTCCAAAAAATATATGCACATGCCGCTACACATTGGTAGGGTAAATAAAGATAATTACATGTAAATTTTGTAAAATAAGTGAACATTATTTAAAAATGAAATTTATTTTCCAAATACATGAATATTTTTTATAAATTAAATGGATATTTTTCTAAATAGTTCATGAACCATTTTTGAACGTACAAGAACATTTTATTTAGGATAGTCAAACACTTTTTATATTTTATTACATTAAATGAGTGGGCACATATTTTTTTACCTGAACTATTTTTTCAAATGTCTGAAGTGATAATTTGACCCAGAATAGTTTAGATTTTTTATATATAAAATAAACACAGGAGGAGAAACAGAAAACAACCAAGTAAAATTGACTCAAAAGAACAAATAAAGCAGCAAAAGCACTGAAAAAAACTGAAAAAACAAATTGCGTCAACAAGGGTGACCCACAGTGGAGGCATTGCGGGTGAATGGTGAGCATTGGGCCAGGGCCATGAGGGTTGCTAGCAGAGATATTTGCGTAGCTAGGAAAGGTAGTGACCGTATCGCTTGCTATAGGTGATACGTACATAGCACCACCATACCGAAAACCATCTAATTAAGATTATTAATTATAGAAAAGTTTTAATCAAGATTATTTTCAACATGGACATATATGCATGGGCAATTTAGTTGTAAATCAAGAACAGAGAAACTGAATCACTAACCATTACGTACATACTCCAAAACGAATATATATGGAAGAAATAGAGAAATTAATCATTTAGGCGGCTGCACATGAATTAATCGTTTGTTAATCATCACAGTACAATAGCAAAACACCTTTTGTGCCATGACAATGACATACATCAAAGCTAAGCTAGACTAGTACATCATCTCTTGGATGCAGGTTTCGGAGTTCTTCATCACGCACTCGGCCCTCACGTGGTGGAAGGATCCACTTTCACAGGAGACGAGGCGAATCGTTGGCGCTGTCGTCGCAGAAGCCGAGCAGCTCGTCCAACGTGCACTCGAAGGTGTCGCCTTCATCCTCTGCAGCGCCAATGCGTGACACACCTTGTTGGACCTCGTCGATTACCTCGTGGTATGTCCTCTCGCTCCTGTGACGAGACACGCAGACCTTGCAGAGCACCAAGCCGTCTTGCTTGCCGTCGCCGTCGAGGCTGTACTCGGCCATGCACCAGCCGATCCTGATCTTCTCTTTCTCTCCCGGCAACTTCTTCACGTAGCTGAGCTTTCGTCTATGGCCTACGAGGTAAAATGGATCCAGTGCGATCATGCATGCATCCACGCAGAGCTGGCTCATACGAACGCGTGTGTCTGGCTGGCGTCATGCATACGCAGCCAAAGCAGCAAAACCATAGCCTTTTGCATACGGACAAAAGAGTAGATCGAGGAAACCGGCTCACTCCAATCTTTCCACACTTGCATGCATTGCACAAGCTTATGCCATCCCGGCCGATCCGCGCCTCCTAGCTAGTGTAAGGCCTCACAACCATATACGTGTGTCCATGTTCACCTGCACCCAACCGAACCGCATGTACTACCTACGACACTGTCCTCTCTGCTTCCTTGATCGTCTCCGACCAACATGGCCACCGCTGATTCCGAGCGAGCTGAGCACTAGCCCGTTCCGACCACCCACCTAACCGGCCTTCCCACGCTATATATGCAGTTTTTTCACTTAAGTCGAGAATACCTCTCCCCGGCCGGCCAAGGGGTCGAAGCACGCAGTGCCGAATCCGAAAAAAAAAACATCCCGCCTTGTGTTGCGTTGCATGCAACAAGTTACTAAGCACGACGGCCCTCGTTAGCGTGATGTATGTCGATCACGTTCTTTTTTTACGGCTCGATCGATCAAACGATTTTTCTCTTGTTTCGATCCAAATGTTTTCCATCTTTCCCTCCTCCGATCCTCAAGCTCCCTTCTTGTTTCTGCCATCGCTCCTCTGTCCGGTGAGATTTTTGCAGACAGACACAAGAGTACATAGAGGAAACTGACTCACCAACCTACTACACAACGAGTAAATGTCCACCGGATCATAGGGACGTTGCTTCTTGCCCACTTCCGGCCATGGCGCCAGGTTGTCTCGGTGATTGCCCATTTCGACCACCCACCAAACCAGCCTTCCCAAATAGGAACTTGATAAAAGTAGAGAAATTAGAGTAAGTGGTAAACCTACGCTTGCTTCAAAAATTGCCAAGAAGGCCTAACTCAAACTGCAGCCGTTGTGCGGTTTGGTTGAAACTTTCTGTTAGTGCACCTAAAATACAGTAATATCCCGAAAGTGACATTTTACATGCACTACACAAAACCCACTTACGAAAATAGTGTTTTATGCAGTACACTAAAAGGTCACTACGGCAACGATGTTTGTCCAAATCCTATTCGCACAAAACATTGAACATGTTCATTTGCTATATTTGACAGCCAAACACATAGCAATAAAAAGTGCAGTATTAATATGAAAACAAAAAACAAATACCATACAAAGTAGGTTTTACTCGTCTCATATATCACCCACGCAATATCATATGCTAGTTTGTTAAAATTATGTAGGAAATCAAGTGGAAAATATTACTAAGATATATTTTTCAGTTTTTTCATCATCGGTACGAAGAAAACCTGTATAGTCAGGCCTTAAGGTTCTAAATCTAGTCTCAATGTCGACAAATAACATTCTAACATGTCTAGTAAACTAACATACAAATTTATAGCACAATAATAGTGACCCATCCTCAAGATGGATATCAAACTTCAAATTTGAACACTAATTGAAAGGAATAGAGCTCACCATCGTGGCCGTCGTTGCGACGCAAGAATGATGAAGCACATGTTGAGTCTACGACCGCGCACAAATGCCCGGGAGACCCGACATCCGACGGTCGGGCCGAATGCAACTGCTGCATCGGACAAAGCCAACGCGTTGCCACGGACCACGCGATAGTACGGTGCGTACATGAAGCGAGTGAAGGCCAAGGCGTGGCGTCGGCGGGCGATGGCCGATCTACGTCTTCAGGCCGCACGATGCTAAATGCGGCGCCAGACTCTCTCCGAGCGACGGAGCCGGGAAAGAGGGGAGGTAAAAGAGGAAGTAATATAGGTGGCCGGGAATGGCAACGGGCGGACGAGTGTTGTGCCGGGAATAATTTCAACTTAGCAATATCATTATCCACATCTTTTGTATTTTGCACATCACATAATTCAACGAAGGTATTAAGATGGGATGCAACATCTACACTAGGATTTCCAGCAAATTGTTATTTCATGATAAGGTTAGCAATGCAGCATTAATATCATATGACTCTGTAGCAAGAGGATAAATTGGAGTACTAATAAATAAATTAATATTAGTATTCGAGAAGTCACACAACTTAAATTTTTCTTGAGATATAGTGGCAAAACAAGCAAGAAAGCAAACAAGCAAAATAAAATGTTTTTGTGTTTTTGATTATTTTTAGAGAAGTTGAGGGAGATGAAAAAGAAAAGGAAAATAAAAGCAAATAAAAAGTAGAACAAGTAAATGATAATGTGAACGTCGGAACCTGTAAGTATTTGATGATGTCTCCCCGGCAACGGCACCATAAGTTCTTTCAGCTACTTGTGAGCTGCGTTGGGCGTTTTCTTCGAAGAGGAAGGGACAAGCAATATACTAGCGGATGGGCTGAGCCGTCCCAACAACATATCGTGCTACTAATTCAACTTCTTCACTTGGATCCGTCCACTTTAATCCAATCCATGTTTCTTACACAACCTCTTCATTGCTACTGTATAAAAATTGTGTATTTTTTTATATAAATACAGTATAAAAAGCAATGAAATGAAATGCGCACGGATACTAGTGGCATGGGACAACAGGAGGTGCTACTACTATTTAGCAGTAGCGCGGGTCCTCCCCGCGCTACTGCTAATACCAGTAGCAGTAGCGCGCGTTCGAACCCCCGCTATTATTATAAGTTAGCTGTAGCGCCCTAGTAGTAGCGCAGGGGCCAACGCTACTGCTAGGCCTTTGACCCGCGCTACTGCTAGGGTTTTCCCTAGTAGTGGGAAGTGTTGATAGATTCAAGATGATTATGCAGATCTAACAGGGCCATTATAAGGCATTCAATTGCATCTTGCTGCTCTGGCAGAGCCTTCTTGACACCTTCAAGTATGTTTTGGCTAGTGTACAAGGGTACATAATCTTCACAGATTGAAGTCCATGCTACGCATATGGCAGGACATGCTTCACATTCTTGCTGCTGCTCTGCCAGGTCCATCTTGACAACTTCAAGTTCTAGTTGCTGCTTTGCCAGGGCCTTCTTAACAGCTCCAAGTTCTATTTTCTGCTCTGCTAGGGCCTTCTTCATAGCATCAAGTTCCTACTGCTGCATTGCCAGGGTGTGCTCGACAGCTTCTGTTGCTTCATGATGCACCACCACGACATTGTTGATAGCTTCAGGTTGTTGCTTCTGGGCACGGTATTAGCAAGAAGGTCACCATTTGAGAATCCTTACTTTCCCTACAAAACAATACATATGCAGGTTACAACATATGGATGAATTCCAAAATATATATGCACATGCCGCAATACATAGTGGTAGGGTAAATAAAGATAATTACATGTCAATTTTATAAAATATATGAACATTACATGAATATTTTTAATAAATCAAATGGATATTTGTCTAAATAGTTCATGAATCATTTTTGAAAGTACAAGAACATTTTATTTAGAATAGTCATACACTTTTTAAATTTTATTACATATTTTTAAATGAGTGGGCACTTCTTTTTTTACCTGAAATATTTTTTCAAATGTGCAAAATGATAATTTGACCCAGAATAGTTTAGATTTTTTACATATAAAATAAACACAGGAGAAGGAAAAGAAAACAACTAAGTAAAAATGAATAAAAAGAACACATTAAGCAGCAAAAGCACTGCAAAAATCAGAAAAAACAAATCTACTATATCTAAATAGCTAGCCCCACTACTAGGAATTCTCTGCCTTCTCCTTGAGCCACATCATCGAAATTAATTTAGCTGTTGGACATACTAGATCAGTCTATATTAGCCATCCGATCTACACATGTAGAGCAGCTCCACCAGGCACATGCATTAACTCACTGACTAGAGTATTTTCTAATCCAAGAGAAAACGGACGCATGCATGCAACTCACACTCCCATGCTCCATGGAAGAAAACTGACCTATGTGCATATTTTGCTTAGATTCGAAACCAAATTATCTTGCTACCATGTAATTAACTAAACAAGAACATTCGATACAGACTGAAGAATTTCTAAAGTACAAGCAGATGATTTTTCTTTTTCTTTTTTTGAAATCTCGACCACTATTTCCTTCAACTAGCAAAGTGGCCCTCGCAAATGTGAGGGCGTCACCTTTAGTGAGCTGAGAGAAAGAATTAATTTTACATTTTTATGAATATTCGTACTATGTGATTCAGGATTATATGGTTGAAAAACAACAACAAATGTTTTGCAAAAAAAATACTCCCTTCATTTTTTTTATACAAGGCTATTATCCCATGTTTTAGATATTAAGAAAATGAAGCCAACTATTATATTTCATGATTAATTGTGTGCAAAATCTCTTGTGTTTCGAGCTAATTAAAGATGTTGCATGTATTGCCTCTTTCCCTATGGCTACATATGCAAAATTTGCACTGACAAGCATCATCTCACGAGGAAAGAATCTAATCAATTCTTCTTGGGAAGATATAACCGCCTTGTATAGATGCAAATTCTAGTTTTGGTAGTGCTCTTTTCTTTAAAACCAACGGAAGAAGCACCCAGCCACCGACGTTCCCGTAGCCTACCAAGAAAAAACAAATTGCGTCAACAAGGATGCCACACTGGGGAGGCATTGCGGGGGAATGGTGAGCATTCGGCGAGGGTCATGAGGGTTGCTAGCGGACATATGTGCGTAGCTAGGAAAGGTAGTGACCGTATCGCTTGCTATAGGTGATAAATAATACCATCCATACCGAAAACCATCTAATTAAGATTATTAATTATAGAAAAGTTTTAATCAAGATTATTTTCAACATGGACATGCATGCATGGGCAATTCAGTTGTAAATCAAGAACATAACAGAGAAACTGAATCACTAACCATTATGTACGTATTCCTAAACAAATATATGGAAGAAACAATAAAGAAATTAATCAATTAGGCAGCTGCACATGAATCAATTGCTTGTTAATCATCACAGTACAATTAGCAAGACACCTTGTGTGCCATGATAATGACATACATCAAAGCTAGACTAGCACATCATCTCTTGCTTTTAAATACAAGGGCACTACCAAAACTAGAATTTCCATCTATACAAGGCATCTATATCTTCCCGAGAAGAATTGATTAGATTTTTGCCTCATAAGATGATGCTTGTCGGTGCAAATGTTGCATATGTAGCCGTAGAGAAAGAGGCAATACATGCAACATGTTTAATTACCCCAAAACACAGGAGATTTTGCACACAATTAATCATGTAATATAATAGTGGGCTTTGTTTTCTTAATATCTAAAACATGGCATAATAGACTTGTGTATAAATACGAGGGGAGTATTTTATTTTGAAAACATTTGTTGTTGTTTTTCAACCATATAATTTTGTATCACATAATATGAATATTCATAAAAATGTAAATTTAATTCTTTCTCACAGCTCACAAAAAGTGACGCCCTCACATTTGCGAGGGCCACTTTGCTAGTTGAAGGAAATAGTGGTTGAGATTTCAAAATCAAATAAAATCCAGTGCTTGTATTTTCAGAAATTCTTCAGTTTGTATCAAATGTTCTTGTTTAATTAATTACATGGTAGAGATGCAAAACAAGTCAGTATCCAACTAAAAAAAGTACCAAGTCTAGTTCCACCTATTTGGTTGTGATGTTCGCAAAGGCAGGGTTCTGACACGAAGCTAGAGCAAAGATGTCCTGTACTTTTTGAGGGAAATGGGTACTTGGATAGATGAAACAATCAAGCACCTTTTCAATCAAGGACAGAGAAACTGAATCACCTAACCATTATGTACGTACTCCAAAACGAATATATGGAGAAAAAATGAAGAAATTAACCAATTAAGCTGATGCACACAAATTAATTGCTTGTTCGTCATCACAATACAATTAGCAAGAAACCTTGTGTGCCATGACAATGACATACATCAAAGGTAGACTAGTACATCATCTCTTGGATCATCTCCTCGATGCAGGTTTAGGAGTTCTTCATCACGCACTCGGCCCTCACGTGGTGGAATGATCCACTCTCACAGGAGATGATCGTTGGCGCTGGTGTAGGGCATGCCACAGCCGTGTCATCGCAAAAGCCGAGCAACTCGTCCAACATATTCGGATAGGAGTGTGTGCGTTACTTTGGGCTATATGAAACCGTAGGAATGACATGGTTTTTAAGAGACAAACTCGTATGAATTTTTTGCAGGTTATCTACAGGGCCACTGCTTGGATCTGTATGTGGTCGTTACTCACTCCTGTGAAGCCAGGGAGCCTTTGGTTAGGGAAGGCAAACAAAAAAGGAAAGGTAGTGGCTGTATTGCATGCTATAGGTCATACATAGCACCATCCATGCTGAGAACCATCTAACTAAGATAATTAACTCTAGAAAAAATCTGATCAAGATTATTTTCAACATCGACATATATTCATGGGCAATCAGATGAGAAGCTGCTACACATGCAGCTAGCGCAGGTTTGACTTACTTTTCATGGGTAAGCTTAGACCCGACTTTGTGAAACCAAAACACACACGTGCTGGATGGTACGTCCTAAGGGCGTGTATAGGGGTGCGATCTTAGCAATGTCACTTAGGATAAATGTTGCGCATGAATTTGCTAGGGCTGTTAGGTTTTTGTTTTATAATTAGTGGTTAGATGATGCTCCAAATGGGCTCCTTCTCTATTACTTAAAGATCTAAGATTGGTCACAAGTGAATAAAGAGGAGGTAAAGTTGTCACAAAAGAAAAGAAAACTCTACCTATTGTAAAAGATGGTGTATATGATAAGGCTTTCTTAGATTGTACATGCTCACCGTGAGTATGTTTTGGTTGTATTGACTCATGTATCCGCATAATTAATCATATACACCATCTAACCACGTGAGTATATTCCAGCAGCTTAGTTTCTTTTTAGATTGTACATGCTCACCGTGAGTATATTCCAGCAGCTTAGTTCCTTAGATTCACCTTTTTGGAAGGGCTTGATGCGAACGAAAGCAGCCTTCTTCCATAGAACTAAAATTATCATTGGAAACGGTATTTCGACGAGATTCTGGGAGGATACATGGTGAGGGGAGACGCCTTTAACCATAGAATCTCCATCTCTCTATAATATTGTATAGCGTAAGGAGGCTTACGTTGCTACAGTGTTAAAGTCCAGCCCTCTAAATATTCAATTCCAAAGATCTTTGGTAGGAGACCGATGGGAAGCATGGCTACATCTGGTCAGAAGGTTGATGGATGTGAACCTCTTCGATGAGTCTGATAGTATTCACTGGAAATTAACTACGAATGGCATTTTCTCAGTGAAATCTATGTATTTGGACCTAATTGATTCTGGTCTGATTCCGAATTCGATACATATTTGGATGATCAAAATCCCGTTAAGAATCCAAGTCTTCATGTGTTTTGTTCACAAGGAGCTGGTTCTGACTAAGGATAACTTGGAAAAACGTAATTGGGAGGGTTGTCAAACAAGTAGCTTTTGTGATCACGATGAAACCATCAAACACCTTCTTTCTCGATTGTCCGCTGGCCAAACTATTATGGTGTTCAATTCATATAGCCTTTAATATCACCCCCTCCAAATAGTATACACCCGTTATTTGGGACGTGGCTAAATGGAGAAGAGACAAATATTGTGAGACATATTCAGATAGGAGTATGTGCATTACTTTGGGCTATATAAAACTGTAGGAATGACATGGTTTTTAACAGACAAACTCGTATGAATTTTTTTTGCATGTTATCTACAGGGTCACTACTTGGATCCGTATGTGGTCGTTACTCACTACCGTGGAGCCAGGGAGCCTTTGGTTTCTGGGACTGTCCGATGGAAGATGGTAGCTCGGGATATCTACAACCATTTTGGATGGTGCTCCAGTAATAGGATAGGTATTTAGTCATCTCGTTCTATTTTCGCCGGTTGTGGCATATTATATTTTTTTAATTTTTCTTTAGCTCTGAGCGAGCTTGTTTTGAAACACAGACTTTTCGGTCACTTTGTTTAATAAAGAGATGCAGAGGCCGGGGTAATCCTTCTTTTCTTAAAAAAACATAATTAATCAAGCAAGCAATGTTTATACATTTCGAGACCATGCACATACAGAGAAACTGGCAAAAACTGCTTAGTAGAAAATTATTATGTGTTGATGGACGAGAGTATATGCATACGGTTAACTCACACAATGGAAAAGGAAAACACTATAGAAGCATCATGCTCTCAATTTGACCATGGTAAAAAAAAAAAAGCAAAACCAAAGGAGATGCTCCTTTTACGAGCACTTGGCTATACTCCAAACGGGGGGAAGGCTCGATGAAAACAAGCTGGGATATAGATTTTTCAGAAGGAAGAGTTAGTTGCCCTCGGTCTTACATCTTCGTACATCAACCATGCATGATAGAGCATCAAAGTGCGCTGATCTCATCATCCAGGCATTATTAACTAGTCAAGATTTCAAGCTTAAGAACAGAGAAAGTCAACATATAACAAAAGAATAATCAATTAATCTGCGGCACATGAACTGCTGCCTTGTTCATCACAATACAATCAACAATGTCTTGCTTGTTCACGACATACATCAAAGCTAGACTAGCTAGCTAAGTATAGCATTGAGCTACACTATCTTCTATATCCTGCATCATCTACTGCTTGAAGAGTTCGCAGTCTTCCAATGTACATTCGGCCCTCACGTGGTGGAACGATCCACTCTCAGAGGAGACGATCGTTGGCGCTGGCGTAGGGCATGCCACAGCCGTGTCGTCGCAGAAGCCGAGCAGCTCGTCCAGCGTGCACTGGAACCCGCCGTCATCATCCTCTGCCGCCTCATTGTGTGGCCCGCCTTCCTGGACGTCGTCGAGTTTGCCGGGCAAGAACCCATCCGCCACCTCAGCATGGAGCACTGGAAATACTTCAAGCATGTCGTCGGTGAAGAACCCGCCTAGATCCACGCTGCCGTTGTCCACTACTCCGGGGGGCAACGTCTCGCCTTCGTCGGACATGAACCAGCGCTGCGTCTCCTGAAGCATCCCGGGTTGCTGGATGATCGGTTCTTGGAGGCGTGGGGTCTGGGGACGTGGAGCCTCCGGATGTTGGACGTCGGCGGCCTTCCTTTTCCTGGAACCGGGAGCATTGATTACCTCGTGGTATGTCGTCTCGCTCCTGTGACGAGACACGCAGACCTTGCAGAGCACCAAGCCGTCTTGCTTGCCGTCCCCGTCGAGGCTGTACTCGGCCATGCACCAGCCGATCCTGATCTTCTCTTTCTCTCCAGGCAACTTCTTCACGTAGCTGAGGTTTCGTCTATGGCCTACGAGTTTACCTTGGTTGTCTAGCACGGGGATCCCGCCCTTCTCCGTGTGCCAACAGTAACCCTCGCCGGCGGCGGCCACGGCGCGCTGCCGCCTCCCGCCGCTGCGGCCGCCTTTGGTCTC
>JAAAXO010000342.1:0-52886 GCA_011799875.1 Thinopyrum elongatum
CATGAGTGCTCAAAAGACCATAGAGAGAGAGGAGAGAGGAGAGAGAGAGAGTATGCACTATTATGGTCCATAGAATCATAATCGAGAAATAAGAGAGACGGGCTCTCCGGGCCTCCCTCAGCGGATTGGAAGATCTGACCGTCCATCTCGATTCCTTGATGCGTTCATAAGCCGTACGGATCGAGAGCTGGGACGGAGCTAGCGTAGATCGAGCGGAGGCACTGTAGCAATGAACATTCTACGCTTTCGTGCACAACGCGACACAATTCCAGCGCCCCACGAGGGTATTTTCGTCATTTTCACTGGTAGGTATATATTCGCACATCTCCCGTGGAGACTAAGCCGCCCCCTGCTCCTCCGCACTCGTTCCTTCCTATCGCCCCCTCCTCTTCTCCTCACTAGTGCCGCCCCACTCCCCATCGTCACCAGCCTCGCCCCGCGCGTTTCCACCCCTCCTCCCCCTGTTTCCTCTTTTTCTTCCGTCGCGAGCTCGCCGCCGCCCAGATTCACTGCTTCTCCATCTGACTCTGATGAGGGCGCGGCGGCTCGTTGGTTGAGGCGCGCGGTTGGCCATGGACGAGCTCGAGTGGACGGGGGAGCAGCTGGGGAGCGGAAGAAGGCCATGGGAAGGAAGAAGATGGCCCCTCGTTTCCCAAGGTGTGGTCTTCGCGTGACGCTGGTTTAATTTGTAGTTTCTTTCGTACTGATCCAATTTCTTTGTGGTTGCCGTGGTGTCTTGCGCTATTTTGGATCTCGTTTGCCGGCAGATTTTCTATTCTTGCTCCCTATGGTCAATATGTGTTGTGTTTCTTTGATCTATAACTGCTTGTTTTCACCCTCAGTTTTGGTTACCTGAAGCTCATCCCTGGATGCTCCTTTTCTCTTGCAGGTTGGTCCTGCTTGTCGCAGGTGCTCGTGGGTTCTGGTCGGTTCGTTCCTGCTGGTCTCGGTCATTGTCTGCAGGTCATCCCATTTTCTCTTCACCTCTTAGCTCTCCAGGCCTGCGCTTGCGTTCTTTCGGCGGCCGTGTATCTTCCTTGTGTTCTTATTGTGTAGAAGGCTGGCGTTAAGGTGTCATTATCTGTTTGTATTTTTTGTGCTTCCTCACGGTTGGAAATTGGGAGATTTTTTGTCACTTCTTCTAGAATCTGTGGGAAAAACCTAATTTCTTTCTATACATTATGTCCATGTTCCTGCGGATTTGTTTGTTGGAACTGCTCGCATGTGTCTGTTGTTGGAGCTACAGTAACAGCCAGTGTCGTTGCAGATATTGATTATAAAGATATTATGTTGGATAGTAGTTGCAGTAGTTAGGTGACTGACAAGATGCAGTCATTTGTATGGGGTTGCTTCATTTTGTTTTCCTGTTTGCCTCTGTAGTGTTCTCGGTATCGAAAGGCCAATGGCGTGGTAATAGAGTCCATAAAATTGGTTCGTTACATGAATGCGGTATATGTGTTGTCAGGGGGGTGCACTGTATAAAACATGGCCTCTATCTATGTCTTGGTCGGTTCATTTAGTGTCGTTGGTTTTGCAAGTGGCCAGGATTGGTTGAGGATCATTCAAAAAATGATTGTTTTGTGTTTGCTCATCACGATGCGAATATTTGGTTTGGCGTCAACCTTTTTCCCCATTAGAAGGAGGAGGCCGCCCTGGTTGGTTGTGCTCCCCTTGGAGCACCCCCCAGGTGCTTCTTCAGCCACTGGATGTCTTCTGGTCCATAAAAATCACAAAAAGTTTCGCTTGCTTTTGGGACTGCTTTGTATTGATTTCCTGCGATTTAAAAACATGCACAAAACACAACTGGCCCTTGGCACTATGTCATAGTTAGTACCAAAAAATATAAATGACTATAAACTGATTAGAAAACCATCCCAGAATGAATAATACTAACAGCTGGAAACAATCAAAAATATAAGATACTTGGAGACATGTCAGCAAAGCTCGGAGAGGCTTGAGGCTTGGAACCAAATCTGTATTTCTTGGGCTCCTGTACTTGTACCGCTAGCTGCCGTAAACAGCTGCGGCGCCTCTCTTCTTCTGTGCTTAGCGGCGGAGACGGCTGACCGGAGCCTCTGACTGGGGTTGGAGGAGGAGGACTTGGCTGAATGCGGTGCGGACTTGGAGGAGGAGGATGGGCTGACGCGGTGCCGGACTTGGAGGAGAGTGGGCTGACTCGTTGGCGTACATTGGAGGAGCAGGAGTCTGCTTAGGCGGTGGCTGTGAACTTGAGGAGCGGGAGTCTGCTGACGCGTGTGCGTACTTGGAGGAGAGCCGGCTGACGCGGTGTCCCGTCGTCCGTGGAAGGACGATGCAATCCTTTCTTCCTAATGATAACTATGTATTTGGCCTCTCCCATTGTGGCGCTCGTGTCACTCACCTCCCAGGGAATGTCAAGCTCTAGCCCCGAATATTGTGGCTACCACTTCATCAACTCGCAGACACGAGCATAGCCCATATGGAATCGGATTGGCAATGAAGGTTCTTCACCCCCCCCCCCAGGGGGATTTTTGTATAAGCAAACGCCGTTCGCCACCTTCATTGATATGTTCTTCATTTTAAAGTGTAAGCTCACATAGTTGTATCTATGATGTCATCCACCGGTATTATCCAGCAGTGCTCAGTGCCCCGGGCGGAACCCATGCTGCTCGTGCTCGGGATGTATGGACGGTTCTATCTCAATGCCGGATCCGCTAGCTGCTGCCTCGGCTGGTGAGACCCCCCCTTTCCTTTTTACGTGTTGATCTGCGCTCCGCTGCTGGAAAGCGAGTGCCAACTCCGCGTGGCCTTGATTCTAGGGCCTTGAAGGCGGTCTGCTTCCTGCTTCCTCCTCTCCCTCCTCCACTTCCCACTTCCTCTCTTCTCCTCCTCCATCTTCCTTTCTCGCACGGCTTTTGTAGTCGGAGCGTTCCAGTCGCAAAAACCCCTCAACCCTGGACAACACCTTTGCCTCGTGTTCTTCCCCGGGTGTTCAGGGTTCTTTCAGGCGCGGCGTAAGCTCGTCGTTCTCTCTGTTGCCACCCCCATTCGAGACTCTTCTATTGCAAATAATATTGAGGTCTTCTCCCTCCTTTAAGACTTGCCGCTCCAAAACCTCGCCTGTCTTGGGTCCACAACGTCCCCCCATGGCGCATAGAACCAAGTCCTCTGGACCTGGGGGCAGCTCATGCACTGGAATGACCCCTGCATCCACCATCTGTTGCTCAACGAGATCCCTTAGGCCTGCCCCTCGTAGCCACCTGGCCGCCAGCTTATGGTGCCACTTACTGCTTTTTCACGGGCATATCTTGTTTATTCTCAGACCGTTCTGAGCTCTTGCCGCATTCCTTGAATTTCACGAAAGCGTCCCAGTGATGCTCTTGCCTCTGCCACTGTTTCCCGTTGAACTCTGGAGTCTTCTTTCTCCTCTTCGACTCTTGTTCCATATAGTTTTCTTGTGTTGTTGAATGCTCATCGCCATCTTCCTGAGAGCACTTCTTGACTTTCTCCACATTTGCAATCTGTGATGATCTCGTAGTGTGAAATTGACATGAGAGATTCCCAAATCCGATCTTTTGCTCTTTGCCCAACAAAAGTAAGATCTGGAACCGTTCCTTGCTGGATTTTTTCCATTCTTGATGGTGATCGGGATTTGGGTCCTTTCACACGACCTTCCGCACTGACTAATTAACTTGCCCTCATTCTTCTAGGCCTCCGCGCGTTCCGCTCATTAGGTTGATGTCATCGATGTTTGTACTTTACGCCATCCTTCAACGTTTTTGGTCGGGCCTCGCACTGTCCTGCTGCCTGTATAAATTTGCTCGAGTCCGGATGGCTGAAAGAGAAAGATCGATTCGTAATATATATATACAAAATTCAATTAAACATGTGATATCACCAGATGACCTGCTTCTATAAATATACCTCGCCGTTATTTGTTTTTGAAGAATTCATCATAGTTTTTTCGTGGACTTCATCAATTTTGTTCGTCTTCCATCGAATATCATATCACCCTCCCCGGTATTGTTCAGATATTGTGATCTTCATCTTCTTCAATGTCTCATCCTGGCCGGCTCGTGGAGCGTATAATCTCGACATGGCTCTTCTCCTTCCTGCCGGTATTGTCCGCCATAGCTTTTATTTTTAAACTACTCCATAAGAAATATAAACATTTGTATTCAATAAGGAAAAACTGAATCATAGTACATAATATTCAATCTTCGAATATCCAGATAATTATATGCATCATCAAATAATCTCAATACATCGTCTCGATATTATCGAATAATAGAACTCGCATACATCGTCTCAAATATCTCGAAGTACAAATCCCTAGCTAATACAGATCGAATACTATCGATAATCCCGTTCAACTCATGGTTTCCTGAGGCGCGGGCAATGACACACCCACGAGAAGTAAACCACACAGGATCAGAGCTCGCGGTTGGATCCCCCAAGAACCTGCCAGGTCTTGGAGAACCTTACGTCCAAACGGCAAGCATGTTTAGCGACGGATTGTGCTCGTCCCTCCTCCTGACACGGCGACGATGACCACCTCCGGCGGGCCACGCCTCCGCAACCGAAAGTGGTCCCACGCGAACGCCACCAAAGGAGCTCCGTCGACGATGGGACCCGGGCCGGGTTCCTCACCAAGCAGCGCACCCCTGAAGGTAGCACCTCCCAGTGCTAGCCCGGTGGAGCCCAGTCCCGGACATGGCTCCTCTGAAGCATGACGGTCGTGCGAACGGGTCGACGGCGAGGGATGCGGGCTGGGCATCATTGACGCTCGAGACAAATTCTATGCAAATGTAACATTTTTTACATGATTGAATTGTGATTTTTATATAACGAGGAAAACTTTAGTCCCTGGCTATAGGGAACAGGATTCAGAATCATAACTGATTCTCGTTAACCTTTAAGGATTTTACCAAAATGGCGCCATTGCTGGATGTGCCGAAAATGGCCATATTTTTTCCTTTCCCTTATCTCATCTACCCTTCTATATTTCCTTTGTCTATTGTCAAAGGTTCAAGAAAACCATGGCTGGCTCATCATTAGCTGGAAGGAATAGTGCGCTGATGGTACGAGGGTCGGGTCTCCAGAGTTATTTTGAGTGTGGTAACGACAAGTCCGCTGGATGTAGGATAAGTGTGAGTCTTTTGGGTACTAATTCGCTCAAGACCTTCGCGAATATCGCTATTGTGGAAGGCCTGTTGCTGTGACGTGGGCGTTCACCAAAAAAGCGAATTGGATCCTATCAGGAACTCCATTCCAAATACTTTGGAGAGTTTTCTCCCATCATATCGCGCCTGTTCTTCCGCTAATGGATGAAAACCATGGATTTCTCAATACTTGGACACACAGACAACGTGACATATCTAAGCTTATGGTACGTAGATTAGATCAGAAAAAATTGTCACTTGTGCCGCCATAATGGGGCATTCTTGATAAATCCCTTATTATTAAGGACTACTAAGAGACTCTATTGTACTATACATCCATAATACTAATTAATGCAAACACCCATTAAAATTCAACTTTGACATTTATCAAAATGTTGCATATGTCAAATTCAAATTTGACATATGATCAAACTTGACATATGAATCAAATGTTGCATATCTCCAAATTCCAAACTTTGACATGATCAAACTTTTGACCATATGTCAAAATTATGCTCTAGTTTACATTGGGGATCAAATGTTGCATCCGTGAAATAGTGCAAGATTCAAACTTTTCAATATGGACCAACTTTTATACCGTCACACATCTAAACAATAACATATATACATCTACAACATAAAATTTCCATTCATAAAACAGCTAAACATCAAAACATAAAGTATAAAAAACGAAAATTCCTACCATTAATTAACATTTTATATCTAAATTCTCTAAACATTTCGATAACTAAAATTATAAAACAAAACTAAAAACATCATTCATCTAAACATTTATATATATCTATTCTCTATAATTACATTGTATAAAATCAAATTCCATCTAATTCAACTAAAACACAGAAAAACAGAAAATAATTAAGAAAATGTGTGTGTGTGTTGTGTGTGTTTGTGTGAGTTCGATGGGAGGGCGGCCATGGCGGCACAGGGGCCCCATCGGGGCTACGGCGAGGCGAGGCGACGGGGGCGGCGACGGGGGGTGTGCGCCGACGGGGGGCGGCGATGGGGGCGGCGTACGGGTGCGGCGGCGACGGGACGTCCGGCTACGGGGATGGGGGCGGGGATTGGGGGCGACGACTGGACGGGCGAACAGGGATGGGGGCTTCGACGGGACGGCGACGGGGACGGGCCCGACCCCGGGCCCCGCGCTACGGGGGCGGCGGACGGGGGGCGGCGGCGTTGTCGATCGAAGCAGAGGAGACGAAGAAGAGAAGAGAAAAGTGAAAAACTTTTGAAGTTCAGATATATAATGGAGGGACCTTTAATCAGTGTGGTAGCCACCAACCGGACTAAGGTCAAATTTGGCCAGCCCAAGCGACGGGAACGCCGGCCTTTAAGTCCCGGTTGGCTTGGTGGCTCCAGCCGCGACTAATGGGAGGGGGGGAGCCCCAACCGGGACTAAAGGCATGTGCTTCCCGTTTGCGCGGTGCAGAAGTTTAAGTCCCACCTCGCGAGCGAAGGAAGCCGCACTGGTTTATAAACCCATCCCGGCTGCCTCCTTCGAGCTCCTCTCCAAAGCAGTGCTTCTGGGCCTACTCTTCTGTGGGCTGCCCTGTGGTCCTACTGGGCCTTGCGGGCTTGCATCCTGGCCCAACTACTGGTTGGGGTTCTAGTCGTATCAGGCCGTTGTCGGCCCAGTAGGCCGGGCTTTTTTTTTCATTTTTTTCCCTTTTCTGCTTATTTTATTTTCTTTTAATTTCTGAGTTGTTTTTTTTTGCTTTATTTTCGAGTTTCTTTGTGAATGTTTTGCTTTAGTAAAAAAATTATAACTTTCGTTATTGCCAGTAGTTTTCAAATTGTGAAGAGTTTAAATTTGAATTATTGAAATTTGGGTGTGAATCACTAGTTTTTGTGAATAAAACTTACTTTACAAATAGATTTTCAGTGATACTTTTTTCTATGTTTAATATTAGTGTCTTTTATCATTATATTCAATTGGTAATACTTAGGTTATTCAAAACAAATGAAATGCCTTTGTTAACAGTTGAGTTTTCGCCGAACCCTGATACTTCGGAAGAGATGCCCATGTTGTATACGAATGAATCCAGTTTTTTGCCGGTAATTCTCTCAACTTTTAGCACTTTGGTGGGGCTGTGGGTGAAATGATGATACCATGCCAACTTTTCAACCCTTTCGAGTTCATTTGTAGTGCTTTTCAATTTGTAGGGTTCATTAGCTAAAAAAATCAGTAAATCATAAAAAAGCAAGATGAAGTCAGAAGGGTGTAAATTGATGACTGTGGCTTTGAATGGGGCTACTGAACGGTCACAAAAAGTCTGAGTGAAATAAGTTAAACTAAAATGAAATGCCTTTGTAACGATGAGTTTTGTCGAAACCCCTGATACTTGCGAAAGAGATTGTCCTGTGTTACACGAAGTGGATACCGTTTTGCCGTAACCCTCTCAACTTTTTAGCACATGCTATTGGGTGAAATGATGATACCATGCCAACTTTTCACCTTTTCAGAGTTCATTTGAGTGCTTTTTCATTTCAGGTCCTTAGCTCAAAAAATCAGTAAATACAATGAAAAATAGGCAGTGAAGTCAGAAAGGGTTCAATTTGAGACGTGCTTGATGGTGCATACTGAGCGCACAAAAGTCTGGGAGGTTGAATAAGTTTTAAAAAAAAATGAAATGCCTTTGTAATCAATGAAGTTTTCTTCCGAAACCCTGATACTTCGAAAGAGATTGTCCCATTTTGTACAACGAAGTGGACTAGTTTTTGCATAACCCTCTCAACTTTTAGAGCATGCTATGTGGGTGAATGATGATAACCATGCACTTTCAACCTTTTCAAGAGTTTCTTTTGTAGTGCTTTTTCAATTTCAGGGTCATTTAGCTAAAAAAAATCATAAATGAAGACTGAAAATGCAATGAAGTGCAGAAAGGGTTGAAAATTGATGACTTTGTCCGAATCACCAAGGACATGTTTCCAATGCCAAAACACATAGCAACCCTACTATTACAAAGATTCCTACTGTTTGTCCAAATTGGGACTTTCTAGATATATAAGTCCGAAACTCCCTAGATAGAAGTGATGACAGTGAGCCGGGTCACATCCCAGAGTGGATCTTTGGGTGTGAACTTTTTCTCTTCGCGTTGTCCTTGGGTGCGGCGCCGTAACCATGGATAATCTTCAACATTTAACTGGATGCTCTGGTCAATATTCACTGTGAAGGGAGCATTCAACAAAAAATTTTGAAACTTTCATACTCTTCTGACATGTCTGTCTTGTCATCCACTGTTGTCCCACCGGTGTTCTTTCTTTTCCCTGAAAGAACTTGTTGGCACTTTGGCTCATCGTATGATGTATTTTGCTTCCTATCTTTTCTTTTCTCCGCTTGGTAACATGTCCTTCACATAGAACCTGCGCCACATCATTGGCCAGGGACGAATGGTCGGCTACGTACGCCAAGATTGTTTGAGATCCCACTGTGTCATTCCGTAACTGTGGGTTTTCCTTACCCCCCCGCCTCGTGTTTAGATTGCACCATTTGCACCCGAAACAAAAGGGACCTTCAAACACGTCCATAGTCAAGTTCCCATATCTCCTCTATGTACTATTGTGTCCTTTCCCCGTCTTGGTGCTGCCGGGGGGGGTCAAAGCATACACCACTGTTTTGGTTGGTGCTTCTTCTTATCTTGGTCGATGTGTAAAATGGTATTTCCCATTTATCTTCGTACCCTTTGAAAGTCATTATATTCGAAGATGTAATGGGATATCAGTACAGGTCATCTTAACAAGCGTCGTCATGCTGGCACTGTCCTACACCAACCGGCGAAAGTCCCCATTGTTCACGTGTAAGCTAGTCGTCAGACTGCTCCGGGTGTTTTGGAGCATAGAATATTCTTGTGTTTCCTCCAATACGGAGCACCAAGGCGGAATTTTGTAGAACTTGTAGTGTGCTTGAGTTACGAATGCCCGTCCATAAATATGATTTTTTCGGTCCTGCGTTCCATTTCCACCCAGTCCTGCCCTTATGCCGCGATTCAGGAACACCAATCAGCTTAATGTCCAGGATAAGCCCATCCAAACTCAATGACCCTCCTCATTTTCATGGCCCTTGGAGATGCTTCCTTCTGTCCTCACCTAGCGCGGTTATGAACTATTTCTTTAAGACTCCATGAACCTCTCATATTGTTGGTAGAATACAGGACCGAGAACATCAATTCTTCGCATAGTGAACTAGGACGTGCTTCAATGATGTGAAGAAGGAGGGGGGGAACACCAACTCGAACTGACAAGAACATTGCACCAAATCCTGTCTCTAACCTTGTATGTTTCTGGACGATTACCTTCTGAGAGATTGCCTTGAGGAATGCACATGCTTCACAATGGCTAATCGAACATTTTCCGTTCCGTAGAAACCCCCTCAATGCAACCGAAAAGCAGTTGCGTCTAATCACGTGGCAGTCATGAGACTTTGAATGTCGGAACTTTTTTCTCGGGCCATATTTATTATCCCTTTATAATTTTGACGAGAAGCCAGACGGGGACCTTCCTACTGGCAGCATTCAAGAAGATTTCCTTCTCTTTCTTCTTTGGTAAGAGCATAGCTGGCATGACCCTGATGTATGCCCGTCCCTTTCCGTGCATATTTTGCTGGTCCTCCCCGTGCCTCCAGTGTATCTTTTGTCTTCCCTACACGCCCCAAAAGTAAGCCAAGCAGGGTCACTCAAAGATTCTTCGTCAGTGGGCATCACTCGATTACAGAGCAGACCCTAGGTCTTTCCCAATAGGGTAGGTCCCAAAATATGATTTCTTCTTCCCATGGGTGCGCACTCCCGTCCGCTTCTTCGGAACAGATTGTCCGCCAGGACCCTTTCCAAAGAATTACCATCAATCCTTGACCATATCACTGTTACAGCATCACCAGGACGGTGCGAGGCTCGTGTCCGGCTGATCTGCCTCACTTTGAATGCTTGCCTTTCTTTCTTACTGGATCCTGCTCGGAAGAATCCGTGATGTTCCAGGTACAACATTCTTTCTTACATTATCCAAATATATACTGTTGGTATCATCCAAACATGCATGCCATGCTGGTATCCCTATTTGGCTGTCCTGAAAGGTTACTGAGAGCAGGCCATCATTGATGGTCACAAACAGCAACGCATGTTTTAGGTTTTTCAAATTCTTTCTTCCTGATCGAGCTCATCCCACGCACGTACAACACCTTTCCATTCCACATCTGTAAGAGTTCTACAACTAATGGCCTTATGTACACATCATGTCGTGCCGGGTTTGCTTAGGTCCTTGGATGAGCAACTGGCTCATCAGGAACTTCCGCTTCTTGCACACCACCAAGGAGGAAGATTTATTACATACAACATAGAAGTCCCAGGCCAGGTGCTATGATTGCGCTCTGCTCCCCAAAATGATTAATACCATCTTCCTTAGACCAAACCCTAACGTTCCTTCCTTGCATCACATCTGCATAAGTCCTCACTTTCCTCTCGATTTTCTCCACCAGCGACCCGTCAGGGGCACTCTCAACTTCCCGTCTTTCTTACGGCCTCTTTGTGCCATCGCTCAACTTGGCATGCTCCTTTGTTTTGGACAAACGTTTCAACCGTGGTTTTAGGACATACACAATCACTTGGTAGGAATCTTCTCCTGGGCGCCGCCTCCGACATCACGCAGGTCATCGCGGCTAATCTTATAGCGCAATGCAACCGCATACTGGCCTGCATTCAAATCCTCGTACTCACACCCGGTAGAGGATGCCGTCATTAGGGCCCAGCATGTATCCTTCTGTTCCTCTAATCCTAGAGGGCAGATACCTTATTTGCTGTCGTCCGTACTCTCGGGCAATTCGTGGTCTTTTGGAATGGATCTTCTTTAACATTACAGCAGTTTCCAATCCCTTGTCATATACACCATTCTCCTCCTCCTTCCATTGCAGCAATTCCAGTGTGTGCCAGATTTGTTTTCTTGTCAAGCTGCGCAATTTGGGTACAACAATTTCTTGTGATCGTCTAACTGCGCTGGCAAACTTCAGCCTCCCTCCTTTTCATTTTGCGCACTTTCCTCTTTGCATTGGCAAATGGCGACCTAGATCATCAGCGGGCTCATCTGATTCCTCTTTCTTCAGCTTCTTCCCGCATTGCCGCTCACTCATTCCCCCATGGTTGTACCATCGTATTCAGGGAACCATTGCCAGGATAGTTTGGCATAGTCCTCTTCTTCTTCATTCCTTCCATCATACCCATCTTTCTCCGTGCCTTGGTCCAAACTTATAGTGGGGCATGAACCCGGACTCAAACATGTGCCAGTGAATGGCTGACTTAGAGTAAATCTGAATCATTCTTACAGATAGCACATAGACAACAACACATAAAACCATCCGCCCGCTTGTTTGCCTCAGCCGCAAGAGCAGAAAAGTTTGCAACGCATATCCAACAATTGGGGTAGAGCATCGGTCATCGTAATCATCCATTACCGGCTCATCTTCATTACACATAGCACCAAAAAGACCAATTAAAACAAGTCATACTAAAGTTTCATACACACTTATTCTAAAACCAACATACAAACTCTCTATCTACAGCATTTAAAATGCACAACAAATGCGATCAAGATCGCAATTAAGGTACCAATTGAATCCACATCTAATGTCCCAAGCCTCACTATCATGGGCATATTTTCTAATCTTTCTAATCTTCAAGCGCATTTTTCTCCTCTTGATCTTGTGATCAATCGATGACATCGGCAACAATGCAACTCCAATTTCCATCTTCTCCTCCCACTTCTTTTTCATTTTTTCTTTCAATACTCTTTTCTTTTTCAAACTAACTAAACTTAACCTCTCGACAATAGGTCGGTTGGAATTTCCAGTTCACCTACCTCCTAATAAAATATCATGTCAACTTGATGGGCAAATTTGTCATAACAAGAAATGCACAAATAGTTATAAAAGAGAATTCCCAATCCGAATCATAAACCTGAGAGGGCCGACGAGACGGATATCAACAACCATGGCACATGTACTAACAACAACGTACGGTAGAAGAAATTATACAAGTACTATATATCAAATCACAAAACAACATGATTTTTTTATACAAAAAAGTAAGAACACGAGTCTCACCACAAGGTGGTGCCCGGCGACGGGACGATCGGGCGATCGACTGTGGGAGGACGGAGACGGGAAGGCACCAAGTAACCACCCTTACATATGCCAACTACTAAGATTATTTTGAGCTCAAATTGCATATAAATTCAAATAAACTACCACACTATTCCTCCCAAACTAAACCCACAAATCACTATCCTTATAGAGCATTGAAATAAGCTTAATCAAGCATGAGAGATAAAGGTACAAAAGTTGCTCACCTTTGTGATCACTTGGATGGATGGGTGCCTTCAAATCTTGACAAATTTTGGCAAAATGGAGGAATGAGCTCGGAGGAGAGGAATAAAACTAAGAGGAGAGGAAAGGGGAAGAACACAGAGATCGCGTGCTTTGCGAAGGGTTTTATATGGATGATCTTTTAGTCCCAGTTGGTTAACGAACCGGGACTACAGATTCATCTCTAAGTTCCTGGTTCGTTCACGAACCGGGACTAAAGTGTTTGGTGGGGGGGCCCCAGCCTTACACCAACCCCTGCCACCACCTCTTTAGTCCCGGTTCGTGTCCCGAAAGCGCGGTACTAAGGTTCGACATTAACCGGGACTAATGAGCGCCGCCCGCACTAGAAGTTTGGAAACCGGCACTAATGGTCACATTAGTGCCGGTTCATTTACAACCGGGACTAATGAGCTGAACATTATGCCCTTTTTCTACTAATGATCGCTAATCCGCTCAATAATTTTCAGTAATAGAACTCATCAACTACCTATTATATTGTCAACACCCATACATCTCTATGTGTTCTAGATCACAACCTGCCTCTACGCATAGCACACGGTCATGATGCCACTGTAGGGGACCGCAACAGAACAAAAATCATCCGACCTATGCACCAGCCCAGGACCACTATGGAGCCTGCATACAAGGTTTTGTCTTTTTTTGTTACCGACTCGTAGCGGCCGGAGTATAGTCGAATGACGATCGGCGGTGCAATAATCCCCGCAGCTAGGAATTTACAACCTCCCAACCGCAGGATGTACTCCCTCGTCTGCCCACGGACGGATCTCAGGGCAACCATTCGGTAGGCCTCAGGGACATTCCCATAACGGACGGATCCTCGGACCGCCTTCGGGAGAACCTCATGAA
Source organism: Thinopyrum elongatum (assembly GCA_011799875.1). Lineage (NCBI taxonomy): Eukaryota > Viridiplantae > Streptophyta > Magnoliopsida > Poales > Poaceae > Thinopyrum > Thinopyrum elongatum. The sequence goes on from JAAAXO010000342.1 coordinate 13,375, forward strand.
TCTCGGACGCTAACTTGGACAGCCCTTTCACGTGAGGCACACTCGAAACTCTTAACTCGGACGTCACTCGGACAGCCCTTCGGGAGGTACTCTCGACTCTAAGACCCGAAACTACTATCAAACTCCTCTTTTAGAGTTGCACATATAACGGTTTCTCAATACCCATATCAAGATGCTTTAAACGCCATCCGAACTAGTCCCACCGGAACCCGATAGCCTTCGGCTCTATGACTATTCGCTGGGAGGGAGAGAGAGCCAGATCATGCATCCGGCACTTGTATATGAGAAGATAATCTTTAGGCCCGCCCCCCCCTCCACCCCTATTTGATAGCCAGCCAAGGGTGGCTTCTCCAAGCAGCCAAGGGGAAAAAATACGAAAGGGCCCTCAATGTGGCTTCTTCTCCAAGAAAGCCACTCCAAAAAGCACTTTCACTATTTCATGACACACCATTTTTTCATCAGCGTCCGTTGAACGAAAATATTTATGTGTCTTAGAACATTTCCCAGTACCCCAACCGGTTCCGGCAAGCTCCTGAACATTTTCATTTTAATCCCGGATTCCCAGAAGTTTCCAGAATAAATTCTGGCACCCTCCAATAATTAGCAGGCGTGTCCCGAAACCAATTTGACTTAAATGGTATAATACCCGAAATAACTTTTCGATTTGACCGAAACTATTCCAGTGGTCTCTCATCCGGAACTCTTTCCGTTTTTCTCCGAAACTTTTTTGGTCATTTCTCCTCTCAGACTCCCTGTCCTAGAATTCAAGCAATCGATTACCCTTAAGCGTGTGACCCTAAAGTTCGGTGAGTATAGACATGACCGGAACTCCTTCCGATCAATGATCACCATCGGAGCCGTGGACACCCATATTGACCCCTATATACCCACACGAATGAATTCGAGTGAACCTCCAGTTGCCGGGTGCTATTCCTGTTCTTCGCGCTATGTTCAAATACCCAGGTGAGACTGTTGCATCCCAGTGGATCAACAACTTGTTCCCCTAGCTAGTCGCCTCATTATCGGTATTGTTCTCCTTTCTCGGTCCCGGTGTTCGGCATCCCTGTGATCAATCACCCTGTGTCCTGCCCACGATGATGGATACCGTAACACCGAGAGGGCCCATAGATTCTCTCCATCGTGAGGATCAAATCCCAATGCTTTCGCTATAAGTTATTACATACTTTTCCATGAACCCGTACGCCGCCGGATAGCCACCCCATTTTACTGATGACGTTTAAAACAACCCCAAGTTCATGAAGCAAGCATTAAGAAAATCGATAGCTCTCATGGTCTAAGGGATCATGCAAACGTTAACCATCTCTGTGTTATTAACCATAACTTGTGACGAATGTATCTCATAGCCTACATCAATTTCGGGTCAATCCACACAAAATGTTCTAACCAATATTGTGCCCTCAAAATTGCTGGCATAGACATGCCCATGTTGGGAAACATAATCATCATGCAACACTTGAGCTAGTCCTTAGAGCACGACCAGGAATACCAGTTACCGTTTATTTATTCCACACGTGCACATGGTTTTCCCCGAGCCTTTATGATAACGGTCAACAGGAACCACAGCCAGTTATAGCATGGAACATAAACAATAATCATGGACTTGGAGATAAATAATATCTTTAATTATTGCATCTGGGCATATCTCCTACAGACCATGTCCTTGTCTTCCAAACGGGTGCTAGGCGATGAGGAGTGAATTAGCGATGGGTAGCAGGAATGGCGCGACAGGAAGGGTGAATATGGAGAAGCGGAGGCCCTGGTCGTCGACAAGTTAAGGTCGAAGGGGCTGCTAGGCCATAACCGTTGGCTCCACGCCCGCGCTACTGAATGGTCAATGCGCTAGCGAGCAGCGAAAAAGGGTCATCCGAGAGATAGCGATGAGAAAAGGGCAGCTTGCAGTGGCTGGCGTCTCCCCCGCGACCCTCATCCCCTCTTTGCCGCCGCCGCCTGCTCTCCCTCTCCTTTCCCCTGCCTCGTCTGCTTCCCTCTTCTCCCTCGCTCCTCTCCCGCACCGCATCCCCTTCTCTCGGCTCCGCCCCAGCCGTCCTCCTCTCCTCCCCCCCCTCCACCAGCTCCCGTATCTGGGGCCGCTGCTGCCCGTCCTCCTCGTTGCTTCATTCGGACGAGCCACCACCTCTTTCCACGGCCCCTCTGTCCGTCCCCCACCATATAGGAGAGAGAGGAGGGGATGACAAATAGGAGACGGGGTCAGGAGGAGAGAGGGAGGAAGAAGGAGGCATCACACATCGGTGGTTCTTTGTCATCTCCTCGATGTGGCTCACACACAGTGACGGCGGTTTTCTTTATTTATTTGCTTCGTGACTCGCACACGTGACAGAGGTTCTTTGTCAATCTTCTCGACCAGGCCAAACGGCGTAACGATTCGTGCACGACGATTAAGGTTTTTCGTGCCCACGGGACTAACGATACTTCACACATGGTGACGGAGTTCTTCGTTGTCTTCTTGACGTGACGTGGGTTACGCAAAGTCCGTTGTAAAGGAACCATCTTTAATATTATATATCAGTCAAATTATTTCATTTTCACAGTACCACTACGGTTTTAGGATATAAACCCTGTGACAAACGAAGATGGCTTACTACCCAGAGACCATCGCGATAAGTTTTTAACATATATCGCATTTTTTGGATACCTGCTTTGAATACCCTGTCTGGATGACCTATCTATATATAGTAGTGATTAACTAAGTATTTCGTTTTCTCTTTCCCAAGTTGAGTAAGGTTTGATGTCATCCCCCTACTAGTACATTTTTACGCATATGTTCTCTCTCATGTTGCCGCATGTTTTGATGTGTTGTGTCATAAGCTGTACGTGCACAGAACTTAGAATGTCACTTGTAAATGAACAGAAGGAACAACAACAGCTTGTTGGTGGTTACTAGGAGAATAAGCCTGGAGGAATTGTATTGTTTATTACTTACCACTTTACATATGATCATCACACTGGATAAAGACGAGGACATGCGAGAGACTTCACTCAGACACATCACATAGCCTGATTATAACTCCCATGGCTTTTGTGTGTGGTGGGTGTGTGAGGGGGGGGGGGGGGGGGGGGGGGGGGGGGGTGGGGGTGGGGGGGGGGGGGGGGGGGGGGGGGGGGGGGGGTGGGTTGGGTGGTGTGGTGGGGGGGGGGGGTGGGGTGGGGGAGCTAAGGTCTCGCCTTCGCGGCCAAAGAGTCAGGGGGCCATATATGTAGTACCTGCAACGGCCCATGCATGCATTATTTATTTTAATTATTTCAGTACTTAGCACCCACCGGGCCGCCGATGAGCATGCATCTGCGGATGGTGGATCGATGGGATCTGCACGGACGTATATGCCAATGGCTCGAGGCAAACCCCAGAGCGTCCGAAGAAGCTGACGATCTTGCCTTCCAGAATCCGTGACGTCAAAAGAAGTACCCCCTCTGGGGATTTGCCGGATTCAGACGTCTTGCCTTCCTATAGTGAACCAAATTTCAGATATGTCACAATTTTTTGGGCATGTTTCCAACTTCACCACTCTTCATATCTCCACGATATAGTTCCTGATTCACCGTAATTCACTGTTCTGCATGAAATGATAAATATTAAAAAAAAGGGTCAGAACCTCAGACAATTAGAGTATATCGAGCGAGTAGCAGACATATACTAGCTAAATTTCCCACAAATAGGTTTTTTTTTTTCTTCTTTTGGTAGATGAATAACACCGTCTCTTTGACTGCTGGGAAAACTAAACTAACTTTTTTGCCATGCAAGAATGAGGTTCTAATCCGTATCTATTCAAACAAGCCCTACAGGTGCGACACTAGTTTTCTTTGAGTTCAACTCCCTTAACAATTCCTTCATCGTACCCCATGGACCCACATAACTTTGTCCCATTGTCGTCCACATAACGAAGCTAATAGAATGGATCGCACTCCGGCTCTGCGGTGTTAACTATCACTGTGGAGCAGCCGAATGGGAGTGGGATGCCGGGAATATCACGAGGCATGCCCTCCCTCCCACCCCAGGGCCCCAATCTTCACAACTTGGACCTGCATTCATATCTATAAAAATTAACACGGTACATAAATCGACATTGTATTATGGCACTAAAATGTTTAGTAACCATATGGCCAGCACTAGCTAGCAAATAAATTAACACTTTTGCTTATGTCGACCATTTTGATTGATGCACTGTCCTACCAAAGAACACATACAACGTCGCATAGACCCGAATCACAAGTGTTGCCAAGCGCGCAGGCCATATTTATAGTACGCATAAAGCAGCAGCCTCACGAGTGACTGCTCCTTAATAGATCATATCCTTGAGCTAAACAATGTGAACGCCCGATCAATAATTCCCTCATTTCTGCTCTCCAGAGTTTACTTTTATATAATTATACTCCTCCGTCCAACATAATAAGTGTATCAAGCTTAGTACACTTTGTACTAACTCTTATTTTGGGACGAGGGAGTAATAATAAAGACTAACATAGTACTACGTGTCCTCCTGACCGACTATGAATTGAATGCTACAGTTGGTTTAGTTGGCTACTTGGCTTTCATTAGCTGATTGATTGTATAAGTCTTTTATGATTTGCTCTTAAAAATAAGAGAGTTGATCATATCCCATTGGTACCCACGGTTAATATAATGGCATGGGCTTTGTCCGGTTGGCAGCTACCACTTAATTCGTAGTACATACCGGATCCGTCGCAGGCCTTCACACTAGACCCCCCCGTCGCGCATCACATTCCGCATGTAGGACCGTATGGCGTGCCTTAATTTACAGCAACAAGTTCATAAGAGCATCAACTTTTTTCACTCAACGAAGATATTTCTTCTCAACCAAATTAACTTTTTTACTATAGGAGCTCTTTTCGGTTTCCATTGTGAATAATTTTGCCATGATATTATCAGCAATTTTGTGGGTGGCTTTCACCCAAGTAATTTCCATAAAAGTCTACCCGCGAACGGAATCTAAAAGATTACGCAGAAACAAAATTCAACCCCGCATAACGTTTTTGTAGATCCTCCAAAGATTTAAACATATGAGTTGGGCATTCCTTAGCATCAATTTTCATCCTTTCCAAGGTTGTGCAACAGGCTCATGCTCAAGTTGCTTGAAATTCTGAATCTTATGGGTTCTAGGAAATAATTTTTGTTGCGGGGAAAAATACTTAGTAATGAAAGCTATTTGCACTCAGTCCAAGATCGATACTTTGCGAGCAGGGAAGAACCAATTGTTGCATGATCTCGCAAGGAAAACGGAAATATAAATTTTAACAAACTTCACAACATCATTGTCCAATCTTTTTTTCTTTGTAATCGCATAATTTCCACGCGATATGGGTTTAAGATGGGACGCGACATCCTCATTAGGGTTACCAAGGTCAAGAAACTTTGTAACCAAGGTTCAAAGAAAAAACACTTCATGGAAAACACATTTAAAAGTTTGGAAAAAAAATCTGAGAAAAATTCAGATGTTAAGAGGGGATGTTCTATTTTCCATGGAAAATTTAAGTTCACACACATTCCATTTTACGAGCTATTACAGAAAACAATTCAGCATGAATAGTGACATTTACTATTTGGCACGATTCAATGCTGATTTTTTTTTCGTACTCATAAATGGTATGTGTTTGAACTTGAAATTTCACATGGTAATAGAAATAACACTCTTAACATGTCATATTTTTTTTTTAGAGTTTTTCGCAACCTTTAAAACATCGTTTACATGTGTTTTCACCGTTTCCACTTAAACTTGTTTTCCATGTGCTATTCTCTTTAGAACATCCGATGGAAACCAAGTTTCAAAGAAAACTTCGTGGAAACCACATCTTTCCAGAAAAAAAAAAGAGTACCAAGTATCTAATAACGCATAGTCACCTTACAAGATTTGCGTGGTGGAGATATAGCCAGTTTCGTTATAGTCCGTCGTTCACACTTGTATTGCCTTGCTAAATTTGCTGCATAATTGGGGAAGTGCAGTACTTTTTTTTTAGAGAGAATCTTAATGCAACCCCCCTCACGTTCTTTCTCCCTAGTGTAGTGTCCACGAATTGTTGAAGTTTGGGCCGTATGCCATTCTCAGACTTGTTGGACTTTGAGACAAAAGACTATCTATTAAACCTCCTCTCTCTCCTCCTTGATTCTCCTTCACCTCATCTTGTCATGAAGAACTTAGTACTCAATTAGATCATATCCTCAGTTCGCTAAGCAATGTGAATCGCCAAGGAAACGATAGGATTATTTATTTCTGGTTCAAACCAGAGTATACTTTTTAGTATTTTCTAATAAAATAGAAGGTACATACGTGTCCCCAACCGACATGAAATTACATGCTACAGTTTGGTTCGTTGGGTACTTGGCATTCCTTAGCGCTGATTGATTGTACAAGTTCTTCTATGATTTTCTCTGAAAATAAATAGAGTCATCATATCCGATTGTGTACTAGTATCAGTTCAATGATAAATAAATGTCACACTTAACTACCTACAGTTTTGGATTTGGCGTGGTACGTACTACAGGTACTACTGATTGGAGAAGTGCTCAATATAGGATCATTACCAGGGCCGCGTAGGCCAGCGATCAGTAACGTTATGCGTAGCAGCGTGCCTTTTGGTCGGCGGACCAGTCGCAGGCCTTCACACATGGAACCCCGCCCCGTCGCATCACATTCGTCCATGTAGGATGGCCGGATGAGGTGGCCTTAATTCTGTAATCTTTCCCTAAATCCGTTTCCTTGACGACGATCGAGACTGCTCCATGAAGATGATGGCATGCGCCGCGGCGACGTGCTGGACGAACTTGCCAGCGTCGGGAGCCGACCTCGGTCTAGACTTGGCGGCAGAGCTCCTCATCCTCTGCCTCTCTCCTATAAAACTGTCGACGAGCCTGGCGTGATTAACAAAGACCTCCGCGTCATCGGACCCTCCGCGGTGGATGCCCACCGCCGCAATGACTGCGACGATTCATGCGCGTGAGCCCCTTCCGGAATAGGCCCGGCACGCGAAGCGTGACCCTCTTCGAAGCCCCCACCGCCGGAGACTAGCAGGGCGCAAGGGTTAGCTGGCGGCGCGCATCGTCACTTTCATTCATCGCCACCCCCGCATAATGCGATCTCCCTGGCAGCGCTGAGGACTTGCGGCTCCGAGGCAACACGAGACACGCACGTCAGCGCAGCAGGAGAGGACGCCGGCGGCATCTGCCTAGCCCTCCTGGCACCGGAGCCCAAGAGATCGTGGACCCGCTGCAGAGGAGGTGGCTGCCAGCGGGGAGCACACCGCATAAGTGTTGTGCTTGCGCCGGTGGCGTCGGCGGCGATGGCTGGAGGTGGTTGTGTCCGCTAGCTTATTTCGGCCGATTTGGATTGTATTTGTAATATCAACATCATAATGCGCATATTTTTCTCAAAATTACTTCTATAATACATACTACTTTTCTATTAGTATTATTTATTATAAATCTTTTATCTTAGAAATCGGTGGTCCTTATATTTTGCGGTATACCCGTTTCGAATTGATAGTCTGAATTCATGACTCGCAATCGTAACTTTTTAATGGGCTCTCGGCTTGCCATAATGTCAAATTTAATTAACCTATAGTCCCCCATCCAATCGTATTCATAAAGGCTCATGGCTACGTGCAGAATCCATCTTCACAATGTTATTGCATCTCTATTTGGTTATTATTTTCTTTAGTCAATTCCTCTATATTTTAAATCCTAGTCATGGATTGTATTTTAAAAACGAAATAACAAAATAGACTATTTCAGATTTATAAGCCAATTCTCAGTGGGATTAACATGAGTGCTCGCATACCCTATATATATAAGAGAGAGAGAGTAGCACTATATGATTCCTAGAATCAGAATACTATTATTATAACACCAGCCCTATAGGGCCCGATCAGATGTCCCGTAGCTTTCCCAACCAGCATATTACACACGCCATCGTTTCGGACAAACGGTTAAAAAACCTGGAGCGAAAACAGTACCGCAAATGTTCAAAAATTTAAAAAGATTCCACGAATTTAGTAAATTGAATTGGCTTGCTTGCTCGTAACCGTAACGAATTAAGAAGTACACTTCATTAAAATCAATAGGAGCACTTTTACTAGCAACCAATTTCATAAGAGCATCAACTTTTTCACTCAAAGAAGAAATTTCTTCAACCAAATTAACTTTTTTACTAGTAGGAGCTCTTTCGGTATGCCATTGTGAATAATTTGCCATGATATTATCAAGCAATTTGGAGGCTTCACCCAAAGTAATTTCCATAAAAGTACCACCCGCGACGGAATCTAAAAGATTACGAGAAACAAAATTCAACCCCGCGTAAAAGTTTTGTATGATCATCCAAAGATTTAACATATGAGTTGGGCAATTCCTTAGCATCATTTTCATGCTTTCTCAAGGTTGTGCAACATGCTCATGCTCAAGTTGCTTGAAATTCATGATCTGGGTTCTAAGGGAAATAATTTTTGCGGGGGGAAAATACTTAGTAATGAAAGCATCTTTGCACTCAGTCCAAGAATCGATACTATTGCGAGGCAAGGAAGAAAACCAAATTTTTGCATGATCTCGCAAGGAAAACGGAAATAATTTTAACTTCACAACATCATTGTCCACATCTTTTTTTCTTTTGCACATCGCATAATTCCACGAATGTGTTAAGATGGGACGCGACATCCTCATTAGGAGTACCGGAAAATTGATCTTTCATAACAAGATTCAACAAAGCAGTATTAATATCACAAGACTCCGCACTAGTGGCGGGAGGAGCAATCGGAGTGCCAATAAAATCATTGTTGTTGGTATTTGAGAAATCACACAACTTGGTGTTCTCTTGAATCATTGTGACTACGCAACAAGATTGCACTCAAAAACAGATCTGACAAGAAAACGGCGAACGAAAAAGAGGGCGAATAAAACGGCAAATTTTTGTGAAGTGGGGGAAAGGAAAACGAGAGGCAAATGGAATATAATGTAAATTACGAGGAGATGAGATTTGTGATTAGGAACCTGGTAGATGTTGATGATGTTTCCCCGGCAACGGCGCCAGAAATTCCTTTTGATGTTTGCTTGAACTACGTCGGTATTTCCCCAAAGAGGAAGGGATAATGCAGCACAGCAATGGTAGGTATTTCCCTCAGTGATGAGACCAAGGTTATCGAACCAGTAGGAGAACCACGCAACACTACGTGAACGGCACCTGCACACAAATAACAAATACTCGCAACCCGACGTATTAAAGGGGTTGTCAATCCCTCCCCGGCAACGGCACCAGAAATTCCTTTTGATGTTTGCTTGAACTACGTCGGTATTTCCCCAAAGAGGAAGGGATGATGCAGCACAACAACGGTAGGTATTTCCCTCAGTGATGAGACCAAGGTTATCGAACCAGTAGGAGAACCACGCAACACTACGTGAACGGCACCTGCACACAAATAACAAATACTTGCAACCCGACGTATTAAAGGGGTTGTCAATCCCTTTCGGGCAACGGCGCCAAAAATTGGCTAGTGGATGGGAGATTAATTGTAGTAGATTGGATAAATAGATCTCGAATAAAATAAAGTGCAGCAAAGTATTTTTGTGTTTTTGGAAATATAGATCTGAAAATAAAAGTGGGAATGAAACGAAAAGGCAAATAGCAAAATAGATCTGAAAATATATGATGAGAAAATAGACCCGAGGGCCGTAGATTTCACTAGTGGCTTCTCTCGAGAAAAATAGCAAACGGTGGGTGAACAAATTACTGTTGGGCGATTGATAGAACTTCAAATAATCATGATGATATCCAGGCAATGATCATTATATAGGCATCACATCCAAGATTAGTAGACCGACTCCTGCCTGCATCTACTACTATTACTCCACACATCGATCGCTATCCAGCATGCATCTAGTGTATTAAGTTCATGGAAAACGGAGTAATGCAATAAGAACGATGGCATGATGTAGACAAGATCTATTTATGTAGAAATAGACCCAATCGTTTTATCCTTAGTAGAAACGATACATACATGTCGGTTCCCTTTCTGTCACTGGGATCAAGCACCGTAAGATCGAACCCACTACAAAGCACCTCTTCTCATTCCAAGATAAATAGATCAAGTTGGCCAAACAAAACCCAAATATCTGAGAAGAAATATGAGGCTATAAGTAATCATGGATATAAGAGATCAAAGAAGACTCAAATAACTTTCATGGATAAAAAGATAGATCTGATCATAAACTCAAAGTTCATCGGATCCCAACAAACACACCGCAAAAAGAGTTACATCATATAGATCTCCAAGAGACCACTGTATTGAGAATCAAACGAGAGAGGGGAAGCCATCTAGCTACTAACTACGGACCCGTAGGTCTACAAAGAACTACACACGCATCATCAGAGAGGCACCAATGGACATGATGCACCCCTCTGAGATGGTGTCTAGATTGGATCTGTGGTTTCTAGAACTTGCGGCGGCTGGAATTGATTTTCGTCGACTCCCCTAGGGTTTCTGGAATATTGGGGTATTTATAGAGTAAAGAGGCGGTTCGGGGGCAACCGAGGAGGCCCAGGCCGCCCTGGTGGGTTGTGCTCCCCTTGGAGCACCCCCCAGGTGCTTCTTCAGCCCACTGGATGTCTTCTGGTCCATAAAAAATCCACAAAAAGTTTCGCTGCGTTTGGACTCCGTTTGGTATTGATTTCCTGCGATGTAAAAAACATGCAAAAAACAGCAACTGGCACTTGGCACTATGTCAATAGGTTAGTAGCAAAAAATGATATAAATGACTATAAAATGATTATAAAACATCCAAGAATGATAATATAACAGCATGGAACAATCAAAAATTATAGATACATTGGAGACATGTCAGCAAGCTCGGAAGAGGCTTGAGGCTTGGACCAAATCTGTATTTCTTGCCTCCTGTACTTGTACCGCTAGCTGCCGTAGCTGCGGCGCCTCTCTTCTGCTGTTGCTTAGGCGGCGGAGACGGCTGACGCGGAGCCTGACTTGGAGGAGGAGGACTGGGCTGATGCGGTGCCGGACTTGGAGGAGGAGGAGTGGGCTGACGCGGTGCCGGACTTGGAGGAGGAGTGGGCTGACGCGTTGGCGGACTTGGAGGAGCAGGAGTCTGCTGAGGCGGTGGCTGACTTGGAGGAGCGGGAGTCTGCTGACGCGGTGGCGGACTTGGAGGAGGAGCCGGCTGACGCGGTGTCGGCGGCCTTGGAAGGACGATGCAATCCTTTCTCCATAGAATGATACGATGTATTGCCTCTCCCAGTGTGCGCTCGTCGTCACCTCCAGGAATGTCAAGCTCTAGCCCCGAATATTGTGCTACCACTTCATCAACCGCGACACGAGCATAGCCAGATGGAATCGGATTGCAATGGAAGGTTGCTTCAGGGGGATTTGTATAAGCAACGCCGTTCGCCACCTTCATGGATATGTTCTTCATTTTAAAGTGTAGCTCACAATTAGTTGTATCTATGATGTCATCCACCGGGTATCTATCCAGCAGTGCCTCATTGCCCGGGGCGGAACCCATGCTGCTTCTCGGGATGGATGGGACGGTGCTATCCAATGCCGGATCCGCTAGCTGCTGCCGCTGGTGAGACCCCCTTTCCTGTTTAAGTGAGTCGATCTGCTGCTGCTGCTGGAAAGCGAGTGCCAACTCCGCGTGCCTTGATTCTAGGCCTTGAAGGCGGTCTGCTTCCTGCTTCCTCTGCTCCTCCTCCAACTTCCTCTTCTTCTCCTCCTCCATCTTCTTTCTCGCACGGCTTTTGTAGTCGGCGTTCCAGTCCGCAAACCCCTCAAACCATGGAACAACACCTTTGCCTCGTGTTCTTCCCGGGTGTTCAGGGTTCTTCAGGGCGCGCGTAAGCTCGTCGTTCTCTCTGTTGGCCACCCCCATTCGAGACTCTTCTATTGCAATAATTAAATTGAGGTCGTCTCCTTTAAGACTTGCCCGCTCCAAAACCTCGCCTGTCTTTGGGTCCAACGTCCCCCCATGCGCATAGAACCAAGTCCTGGACCTGGGGGCCAGCTCAATGCAACTGGAATGACCCCTGCATCCACCATCTGTTGCTCAACGAGATCCCACTTAGGCCGGGCCACCTCGTAGCCACCTGGCCCCAGCTTATGGTGCCACTGCTTTTTCACGGCATTGATCTTGTTTATTCTCGACCGTTCCTGAGCTACTTCCGATTCCTTGAATTTCACGAAAGCGTCCCAGTGATCTCTTGCCTTCTCCACTGTTCCCTTGAACTCTGGAGTCTTCTTTCCTCCTTCGACGTACTTGTTCCATATAGTTTTCTTGTGGTTGTTGAATGCTATCGCCATCTTCCTGAGAGCAGCATTCTTGACTTTCTCCACATTTGCATCTGTGAAATGATATCGTAGGGTGAAATGTGACATGAGAGATTCCCAAAGCCGATCTTTTGCTCTTTGGCCAACAAAAGTAAGATCTGGACGTTCCTTTGCTGGATTTTTCCATTCTTGAATGGTGATCGGGATTTGGTCCTTCACAAGAACTCCGCACTGACGAATGAACTTGCCCTCATTCTTCTTAGGCTCGCGCGGTTCGCCATTAGGTTTGATGGCATCGATGTTGTACTTTACGCCATCCTTCAACTTTTTGGTCGGGCCTCGCACTGTCCTGCTGCCTGTAGAAGATTTGCTCGATCCGGAGGGCTGAAAGAAGAAAGATCGATTCTTTAATATATATATACAAAATCAATTAAAACATGTGATGATCACCAGATGCCTGCTTCTATAAATATACCTCGCCGGTATTTGTTATTTGAAGATCATCATAGTTCTGGACTTCATCAATTTGTTCGTCTTCATCGAATATCATATCACCCTCCCCGGTATTGTTCAGATATTGTGAGCCGTCATCTTCTTCATTCTCATCTGGCCGGCTCGGGGAGCGTATAATCTCGAACATGGCCTCTTCTCCTTCTCTGCCGGTATTGTCCGCCATAGCTTTTATTTAACTAATCCAGAAGAAATATAAAACAATTTAGTATTCAATAAGGAAAAACTGAATCATAGTACATAATATGCATCTCGAATAATCCAGATAATTAATATGCATCATCAAATATAATCTCAAATACATCGTCTCGAATATTATCGAATAATATAATCTCGAATACATCGTCTCAAATATCTCGAATACATCACTAGCTAATACAGATCGAATACTATCGAATAATCCAGTTCACTCATGGTTCCTGAGGCGCGGGCAGTGGACACCCAAAGAGAAGTAACCATCACAGGATCATAGCTCGGGTGAGATCCCCAAAGAACCTGCCAGGTATTGGAGAACCTGACGTCCAACGCAGCCATGTAGCGACGGATGTGCTCGTCCTCCTCCCTGACACGGCGACGTACCACCTCCGGCGGGGCCAGCTGCCTCCGCACCGAAAGTGGCCCACGCGAACGCCACCAAAGGAGCTCCGGGTCGACGATGGGACCCGGGGCCGGGTTCCTCACCAAGCAGCGCACCCCTGAAGGTAGCACCTCCCAGTGCTAGCCCGGTGGAGCCCAGTCCCGGACATGGCTCCTCTGAAGCAGGACGTCGTCGCGAACGGGTCGACGGCGAGGATGCGGGCTGGGCATCATTGACGTCGAGAACAAATTCTATGCAAATGTAACATTTTTTAAATGATTGGATTGTGATTTCTTATATACGAGGAAAACCTTTAGTCCCTGGCTATAGGAACAGGATTCAGAATCATAACGGATTCTCTTAACCTTTAAGGGATTTAACAAAATGGCGCCATTCTGGATGTGCAGAAAATGGTCCATATTTTTCCTGATCTCATCTACCCTTCTATATGTCACGTTGTCTAGTGTCAAAGGATTCAAGAAAACCATGGCTTCATCATTAGCTGGAAGTAATAGGCGCATGATGGTACGAAGCTCTCCAAAGTTGTTTTGGAACGGAGTCCCGGATAGGATAATTAGCTTATTGGTACGAAGTTCAGCAAGAGCCTTCCGAATATCGCTATTTGGAAGGCCTTTGCTGAACTTCGTACCAAAAATCGAATTATCCTATCAGGAACTCCATTCCAAAATAACTTTGGAGAGTTTCGTACCATCATGCGCCTGTTACTTCCGGCTAATGATGAAACCATGGATTTCTTCAATACTTTGACACAAGACAACGTGACATATAGAAGCTAGGGTACGTAGATGAGATCAGAAAAAAATGGATCAACTTGTGCACATCCATAATGGGGGCATTCTTGATAAATCCCTTATTATTAAAGGACTACTAAGAGAATCTATTGTACTATACATACATATACTAATTAATTGCAAACACAACATTAAAATTCAAACTTTGACATATGATCAAATGTTGCATATGTCAAAATTCAAAGTTTGACATATGATCAAACTTTGACATATGATCAAATGTTGCATATCTCAAAATTCAAACTTTGACATGTGATCAAACTTTGACATATGTCAAAATTATTGCATCTAGTTACATTGGATCAAATGTTGCATCGTGAAATATGCAAGATTCAAACTTTTTTCAATATGACAAACTTTTAATACATTCAAACATCTAAAACATACATATATACATCTAAAACATAAAAAATTCCTATTCAATAAAACATCTAAAACATCAAAACATAAAGTATAAAAACTAAATTCCTACTCATCTAATTAACATTTATATATCTAAAATTCATCTAAACATTTCGATAACTAAAAGTATAAAAACTAAAAAAACATTCATCTAACATTTATATATATCTAATTCATCTATATTAACATTTATATATCAAATTCATCTAATTCAACTAAAAAACAGAAAAACAGAAAATAATTAAGAAAATGTGTGTGTGTGTGGTGTGTGTTTGTGTGAGTTTCGATGGGAGGGGCGGCCATGGCGGCACAGGGGCCACATCGGGCGACGGCGAGGCGAGGCGACGGGGGCGGCGACGGGGGTTGGCGACGACGGGGCGGCGATGGGGGCGGCGACGGGGTGCGGCGGCGACGGGACGTACGGCGACGGGGATGGGGGCGGGGATTGGGGTCTACGCCGGGGACGGCGACAGGGATGGGGGCTCGACGGGGACGGCGACGGGGACGGCGACGGCGCGCGACGGGGGCGGCGACGGGGGGCGGCGGCGTTGTCGATCGAAGCAGAGGAGACGAAGAAGAGAAGAGAAGAAAGTGAAAACTTTTGAAGTGTCAGTATATATAGGAGGGACCTTTAGTCCCAGTTGGAGCCACCAACCGGGACTAAAGGTCAAATTTGGCCAGGCCAAGCGACGGGAAGCGCAGGCCTTTAGTCCCGGTTGGTGGCTCCAACCGCGACTAATGGGGAGGGGGGGGAGCCACCAACCGGGACTAAAGGCATGTGCTTCCCGTGTGCGCGGTGCAGAAGTTTAGTCCCACCTCGCCGAGCGAAGGGAAGCCGCACTGGTTTATAAACCCAGCCGCGGCTGCTCCTTCGAGCTCCTCTCCAAAGCAGGCTTCTGGGCCTAACTCTGCTGTGCTGCCCTGTGGGCCTACTGGGCCTTGCGGGCTTGCATCCTGGCCCAACTACTGGTTGGGGTTCTAGTCGTATGCAGGCCGTTGCGGCCCAGTAGGCGGGCTTTTTTTTCATTTTTTTTCCTTTTCTGCTTTATTTATTTTCTTTTATTTCTGAGTTGTTTTTTTGCTTTATTTAGAGTTTCTTTGTGAATGTTTTTGCTTTAGGTAAAAAAAATTATAAACTTTCTGTTAGTGCCAGTAGTTTTCAAATTTGAAGAGTTTAAATTTGAATTATTTGAAATTTGTGTGAATCACTAGTTTGTGAATAACTTTACTTTAAAAATAGATTTTTCAGTGATACTTTTTTCTTATGTTTAATATTAGTGTCTTTTATCATTATATTCAATTTGGTAATACTTAGGTTATTCAAAAAAATGAAATGCCTTTGTAACAGTTGAGTTTTCGTCCGAAACCCTGATACTTCGAAAGAGATTGCCCATTTTGTATACGAAGTGAATCCAGTTTTTGCCGTAATTCTCTCAACTTTTTAGCACATGCTATGTGGGTGAAATGATGATACCATGCCAACTTTCAACCATTTCAGAGTTCATTTGTAGTGCTTTTCAATTTGAGGGTCATTTAGCTAAAAAAATCAGTAAATGCATGAAAAATAGCAGATGAAGTCAGAAAGGGTTGAAAATTGATGATGTGGCTTTGAATGGTGCATACTGAACGCACAAAAAGTCTGGAGTGGAAATAAGTTTAAATAAATGAAATGCCTTTGTAACAGATGAGTTTTCGTCCGAAACCCTGATACTTCGAAAGAGATTGTCCATTTTGTACACGAAGTGGATACAGTTTTTGCCGTAACCCTCTCAACTTTTTAGCACATGCTATGTGGGTGAAATGATGATACCATGCCAACTTTCAACCTTTTCAGAGTTCATTTGTAGTGCTTTTCAATTTCAGGGTCCTTTAGCTCAAAAAAATCAGTAAATACATGAAAAATAGCAGATGAAGTCAGAAAGGGTTCAAATTGATGACGTGGCTTTGAATGGTGCATACTGAGCGCACAAAAAGTCTGGAGTTGAAATAAGTTTAAAAAAATGAAATGCCTTTGTAACAGATGAGTTTTCTTCCGAAACCCTGATACTTCGAAAGAGATTGTCCATTTTGTACACGAAGTGGATCTAGTTTTTGCCATAACCCTCTCAACTTTTTAGCGCATGCTATGTGGGTGAAATGATGATACCATGCCAACTTTCAACCTTTTCAGAGTTCATTTTGTAGTGCTTTTCAATTTCAGGGTCATTTAGCTAAAAAAAATCAGTAAATGAGCTGAAAAATAGCAAATGAAGTCAGAAAGGGTTGAAAATTGATGACGTTTGTCCGAAGCACAAAGGTACATGTTTCAAATGCCAAAACACATAAGCACCCTAACTATTACAAAGATTCCCTACGGTTTGTCCAAATTGGGACTTTCTAGATATATAAGTCCGGAAACTCACTAGATAAGAAAGTGATGACAGTGAAGCCGGTCACATCCCAGAGTGGGATCTTTGGGTGTGAAACTTTTTCTTCGCGTGTGTCCCTTTGCGCCGTAACCATGGATAATCTTCAACATTTAACTGGATGCTCGGGTCAATATTCACTGTGAAGGGAGCAATTTCATGAAACTTTTCATAATCTTCTGACATGTCTGTCTTGTCATCCACTCCCACGATGTTTCTTTTCCCTGAAAGAACTATGTGGCACTTTGGCTCATCGTATGATGTATTTGCTTCCTTATCTTTTCTTTTTCTCGGCTTGGTAGACATGTCCTTCACATAGAAAACCTGCGCCACATCATTGGCTAGGACGAATGGTTCGTCTACGTACGCAAGATTGTTGAGATCCACTGTTGTCATTCCGTACTGTGGGTTTTCCGTTACCCCGCCTCGTGTTAGATTGACCCATTTGCACCGAAACAAAGGGACCTTCAAACCACGTCCATAGTCAAGTTCCCATATCTCCTCTATGTAACCATAATATGTGTCCTTTCCCCTCTTGGTTGCTGCATCAAAGCAGACACCACTGTTTTGGTTGGTGCTCTTCTTATCTTGGGCGATCGTGTAAAATGTATTCCCATTTATCTCGTACCCTTTGAAAGTCATTATATTCGAAGATGGTAACTGGGATAGCAAGTACAGGTCATCTTCAACAGCGTCGTCATGCATGGCACGTGTCTACAACCAACCGGCGAAAGTCCCCATTTGTTCACGTGTAATCTAGTCGTCAGACTGCTCCGGGTGTTTGGAGCATAGAATATTCTTGTGTTCCTCCATATACGGAGCCACCAAGGCGGAATTTTGTAGAACTGTGTAGTGTGCTTGAGTTAGAGAATGCCCGTCCATACATATTATTTGTTTCGGTCCTAGCGTGCCATTTCCACCCAGTCTGCCCTTATGCCGCGATTCAGGAACACCAATCAGCTTAAGGTCAGGAATAAAGCCAATACAAAACTCAATGACCTCCTCATTTTCATGGCCCTTGGAGATGCTTCCTTCTGGCCTAGCGCGGTTATGAACATATTTCTTTAAGACTCCCATGAACCTCTCATATTGTGTAGAAATACAGGACCGAGAACAGCAATCTCTTCGCATAGGTGAACTAGGACGTGCGTCATGATGTTGAAGAAGGATGGTGGGAACACCAACTCGAAACTGACAAGACATTGCACCAAATCATTCTCTAACCTTGGTATGATTTCTGGACGATTACCTTCTGAGAGATTGCATTGAGGAATGCACATAGCTTCACAATGGCTAATCGAACATTTTCCGGTAGAAACCCCCTCAATGCAACCGGAAGCAGTTGCGTCATAATCACGTGGCAGTCATGAGACTTTAGGTTCTGGAACTTTTTCTCTGCCATATTTATTATTCCCTTTATATTTGACGAGAAGCCAGACGGGACCTTCATACTGAGCAGGCATTCAAAGAAGATTTCCTTCTCTTCTTTGGTAAGAGCATAGCTGGCATGACCCTGATGTATGCCGTCTTTTCCGTGCATATGTTGCTGGTCCTCCCGTGCCTCCAGTGTATCTTTTGTCTTCCCATACACGCCCAAGAAGCCAAGCAGGGTCACGCAAAGATTCTTCGTCATGGGCATCACGTCGATTACAGAGCAGACCTCTAGGTCTTTCCAATAGGGTAGGTCCCAAAATATAGATTTCTTCTTCCACATGGGTGCGCATCCGTCAGCGTCATTCGGAACAGATTGTCCGCCAGGACCCTTTCCAAAGATTACCATCAAATCCTTGACCATATCATGTACAGCATCACCAGTACGGTGGCGAGGCTTCGTCCGGTGATCTGCCTCACCTTTGAAATGCTTGCCTTTCTTTCTTACGGGATGCCTGCTCGGAAGAAATCCGTGATGTTCCAGGTACACATTCTTCTTACAATTATCCAAATATATACTGTTGGTATCATCCAAACAGTGCATGCATGCGTGGTATCCCTTATTTGTCTGTCCTGAAAGGTTACTGAGAGCAGGCCAATCATTGATGGTCACAAACAGCAACGCATGTAGGTCAAATTCTTCCTGATCGAGCTCATCCCACGCACGTACACCTTTTCCATTCCACAGCTGTAAGAGTTCTACAACTAATGGCCTTAGGTACACATCAATGTCGTTGCCGGGTTGCTTAGGTCCTTGGATGAGCACTGGCATCATAATGAACTTCCGCTTCTTGCACAACCAAGGAGGAAGATTATACATACATAGAGTCACAGGCCAGGTGCTATGATTGCTGCTCTGCTCCCCAAAAGGATTAATACCATCTGCGCTTAGACCAAACCATACGTTCCTTGCATCATCTGCAAAGTCCCTCCACTTCCTCTCGATTTTTCTCCACCGCGACCCGTCAGCGGGCACTCTCAACTTCCCGTCTTTCTTACGGTCCTCTTTGTGCCATCGCATCAACTTGGCATGCTCTTTGTTTTGGAACAAACGTTTCAACCGTGGTATTATAGGAGCATACCACATCACCTTGGTAGGAATCTTCTTCCTGGGGCGCTCGCCCTCGACATCACCAGGGTCATCGCGGCTAATCTTATAGCGCAATGCACCGCATACTGGGCATGCATTCAAATCCTCGTACTCACCGCGGTAGAGGATGCAGTCATTAGGGCATGCATGTATCTTCTGTTCCTCTAATCCTAGAGGGCAGATAGCCTTATTTGCTTCGTCCGTACTCTCGGGCAATTCGTTGTCCTTTGGAAGGATCTTCTTTAACATTATCAGCAAGTTTCCAAATCCCTTGTCAGATACACCATTCTCTGCCTTCCATTGCAGCAATTCCAGTGTGGTGCCCAGATTTTTCTTGTCAGCTTCGCAATTTGGGTACAACAATTTCTTGTGATCGTCTAACATGCGCTGCAACTTCAGCCTCTCCTTTTCAGTTGCGCACTTTCTCTTTGCATTGGCAATGGTCCGACCTAGATCATCAGCGGGCTCATCTGATGCCTCTTCTTCAGCTTCTTCCCGCATTGCCGGCTCAGCTTCATCCCCCATTGTTGTACCATCGTATTCAGGGAACCCATGGCCAGGATAGTTGTCATCGTCCTCTTCTTCTTCATTCTCTTCCATCATAACCCATCTTTCTCCGTGCTTGGTCCAAACATTATAGTGGGGCATGAAACCGGACTCAAACAGGTGCCAGTGAATGGTTCTTGACTTAGAGTAATTCTGATCATTCTTACAGATAGCACATAGACAACACATAAAACCATCCGCCCGCTTGTTTGCCTCAGCCGCAAGCAGAAAAGTTTGCACGCCATTAACAAATTGGGGAGAGCATCGGTCATCGTACATCCATTACCGGCTCATCTTCATTACACAGCACCAAAAAGACCAAATTAAAACAAGTTCATACATAAAGTTCATACACACTTATTCTCATAAAACAACATACAAACTCTCTAGCTAAAGCATTTAAATGCAACAACAAATGCGATCAAGATCGCAATTAAGGTAACAATTGATCCAACAGCATAATGATACCAAGCCTCACTATCAATGGCATATTTTCTAATCTTTCTAATCTTCAAGCGCATTTTCTCCATCTTGATCTTGTGATCATCGATGACATCGGCAACATGCAACTCCAATTCCATCTTCTCCTCCTCAATTCTTTTCAATTTTTCTTTCAAATACTCGTTTTCTTTTTCAACTAAACTTAACCTCTCGACAATAGGGTCGGTTGGAATTTCCAGTTCACATACCTCCTAGATAAAAATATCCATGTCAACTTGATGGGCATAATTTGTCATAAACACGAAATGCAACAAATAGTTATAAAAGAGAATATACCACATCCGAATCATAAACCGGACGAGGGCCGACGAGGACGGATATCAAAACCATGGCACTATGTATAACAAACAACGTACGGGTAAGAAAATTATACAAGTAACTATATATCAAAATCACACAAACATGATTTTTTTATACAAAAAAGATAAGAACAAGAGGCTCACCACAAGGTGGTGCCGGCGACGGGACGATGCGGGCGATCGACGGTGGCGAGGACGGAGACGGGAAGGCACTAAGTAAACCACACCTACATATGCAAACTAAGAGTTATTTTGAGCTCAAATTGCATATAAATCAAATAAACTACCACATATAATTCCTCCCAAACTAAAACCCACAAATCACTATACTTATAGAGCATTGCAATAGCTAATCTAGCAATGAGAGATGAAAGGACAAAGTTGCTCACCTTTGTGATCACTTGGATGGATGGGGTGCCTTCAAATCTTGACAAATTTTGGCAAAAATGGAGGATGAGCTCGAGAGGAGAGGAAGAAAACTAAGAGGAGAGGAAAGGGGAAGAACAGAGAGCTCGGGCTTGACGAAGGGTTTATATAGGATGATCTTTAGTCCCAGTTGGTTATACGAACCGGGACTACAGATTCATCTCTAGTCCTGGTTCGTGTCACGAACCGGGACTAAAGGTGTTGGTGGGGCCCCAGCCTGACACCACCCTGCCACCACCTCTTTAGTCCCGGTTCGTGGCACGAACCGGTACTAAAGGTTCGACATGAACCGGGACTAATGAGCGCCGCCCGCCTAGCAGTTGGAACCGGCACTAATGGTCACATTAGTGCCGGTTCATTTACAAACCGGGACTAATGAGCTGAACATTATGCCCTTTTTCTACTAATGATCTGCTATCCGCACAAATAATTTTCAGTAATAGAACTCATCAACTACCTAATTATATTGTGCAACACCCATACATCTCTATGTGTTCTAGATCACAACCTGCATCTACGCATAGCACGGCTCATGATGCCACTGTAGGGGACCGCAACAGAAAACAAAAATAATCCGACCTATGCACCAGCCCAGGACCACTATGGAGACTGCATACAAGGTTTGATCTTTTTTGTTACCGACTCGTAGCGCAGCGGAAGTAGAGTCGATGACGATCGGCGGTGCAGATCCCCGCAGCTAGGATTTACAACCTCCCAACCGCGAGGATGTACTCCCTCGTCTGCTCCACGGACGGATCTCAGGGCAACCATTCGGGAGGCCTCGGGACAGTCCCACGGACGGATCCTCGGACAGCCCTTCGGGAGAACCTCAGAATCTCGGACGCTAACTTGGACAGCCCTTCGGGAGGCACACTCGAAACTCGGACGGTCACTCGGACAGCCCTTCGGGAGGTACTCTCGAACTAAGACCGAAACTACGATCTCTCTTTAGAGTTGCACATATACGGTATCATCTACCCGGCAGGGCTTCGCCATCCAGAACTAGTTCCCACCGGAACCCAGATAGCCTTTCGGCTCTATGAAACTATTTCGCTGGGAGGGAGAGAGAAAGCCAGATCATGCATGGCACTTGTATATGAGAAAGAGTAAGTCTTTAGGCAGCCCCCTCCACCCCTATTTATAGGCCAAGCCCAAGGGTGGCTTCTCCAAGAAGCCAAGGGGAAAAATACGAAAGGGCCCTCAAGGTGGCTTCTCCAAGAAGCCACCCAAAAAGCACTTTCACTATTCATGACAACATTTTTCAGCGTCCGTTCGAACCGAAAATATTTATGTGGGCTTAGAACATTTCCAGTACCCAAACCGGTTCCGGCAGCTCCGGAACATTTTCAGTTTTTATCCCGGAAAATTCCCAGAAGTTTCCAGAATAATTCTGGCACCCTCCAAGAATTATCAGGCGTGTCCCGAAACCAATTTGACTTAATGGTATACCCCGAAATAACTTTTCGATTTGACCGAAACTATTCCAGTGTTCTCTCTCCGGAACTCTTCCGTTTTCTCCGAAACTTTTTTGGTCAATTTCTCTCAGACTCCCTGTCTAGAATTCAGCAGATAGATGACCCTTAAGCGTGTGACCCTATAAGTTCGGTGAAGTATAGACATGACCGGAACTCCTTCCGATCAATGATCAACATCGGAGCCGTGGACACCCATATTGACCCCTATACCCACACGAATGAATATTCGAGTGAACCTCCAGTTGCCGTGTGCTATTCCTGTTGCTTCGCGATATGTTACAAATACCCAAGGTGAGACATGTTGGCATCCCCGTGGATCAACAACTTGTCCACTATGCTAGTCGCCTCATTATCGGTATTGTTCTCTTTTCTCGTTCCCGTGTTCCGGCATCCCTGTGATCAAATCACCCTGTGTCTGGCCCGACGATGATGGATACCGTAACACCGAGAGGGCCCATAGATATCTCTCCATCGTCGGAGGAGCAAATCCCAATCTTGAGCTATCAAGTTACTTGACATACTTTTCCATGAACCCGTAAGCCGCCGTAATAGCCACCCATTTACGGATGACGTTTAACAAACCCCAAAGTTCATGAAGCAAGCATGAAGAAAATCGATACTCTCATGGTCTAAGGAATCATGCAAACGTTAACCATCTCTGTGTTATTAACCATTAACTTGTGACGAATGTATCTCATAGCATAACATCAATTCGGGTCAATCCAACACAAATGTTCTACCAATATTGTGCCCTCAAAATTGCTGGCATAGACATGCCCATGATTGGGAAAACATAATCATCATGCAACACTTGAGCTAGTCTTAGAGGCACGACCAGGAATACAGTTTACCGTTTATTATTCCACACGTGCACATGGGTTTTCCCCAGAGCCTTTATGAATATACGGGCACAGGAACCACAGCAGTTATAGCATGGAACATAAACATAATCATGAACTTGGAGATAAATAATATCATTTATTATTGCATCTAGGGCATATCTCCTACAGACCATGTCCTTGTCTTCCAAACGGGTGATAGGCGATTGAGGAGGTGATTGGCGATGGGGAGCAGGAATGGCGCGACAGGAAGGGTGAAGATGGAGAAGCGGAGCCCTGGTCGTCGACAAGTTAAAGGTCGAAGGGGCTGCTAGGCAGAACCGTTGGCTCCACGCCCTCGCTATGAATGGTGCAATGCAGCTAGCGAGCGAGCGAAAAAAATGGGCAGCGAGAGATAGCGAGAGAAAAAGGGCAGCGGGCAGTGGGCGGGCGTCTCCCCCGCGACCCTCATCCCCTCTTGCCGCCGCCGCCGGCTCCTCTCCTTTCCCCGTGCCTCGTCTGCTTCCCTCTCCCTCGTCTCCTCTCCCGCACCGCATCCCCTTCTCTCTGCTCGCCCCAGCCGTCTCTCTCCTCCCTCCCGCCACCAGCCCCGGATCTGGAGCCGCTGCTGCCTCCTCCTCGGTGCTCAGCGGGACGAGCACCACCTCTTTCCACGGCCCCTCTGCCTCCCCCACCATGAGAGAGAGAGAGGGAGAGGGATGGACAAATAGGAGACGGGGGCAGGAGGAGAAGAGGAAGGAGAAGGAGGCATCACACACGGTGGTTCTTTGTCATCTCCTCGATGTGGCTCACACACAGTGACGGAGGTTTTATTTATTTATTTGCTTCGTGACTCGCACACGGTGACAGAGGTTCTTTGTCATCTTCTCGACCAGGCCACGGAGTAACGATTCGTGCACGACGATGAAGGTTTTTCGTGCCCACGGGACTAACGACTACTCACACATGGTGACGGAGGTTCTTCGTTGTCTTCTTGACGTGGACGTGGGTTAGCAAAGTCCGTTGTAAAGGAACACCATCTTTAATAATTATATATCACAAATGATTTCATTTTCACAGTACCACATACGGTTTATGATAAGAAACCCCTGTGACACGAAGATGGCTTACTACCCAGAACCATCTGCGATAGTTTTAACATATATCGACATTTTTTGGATACCGGCTTTGATACCCTGTCTGGGATGACCTATTCTATATATAGTAGTGTATTAACTAAGTATTTCGTTTTCTCTTTCCCAAGTTGAGTAAGGTTTGATGTCATACCCTACTAGTAGAATTATTTACGCATATTTTCTCTCATGTTGCTCGCATGTTTGATGTGTCATGTGTTGTTGCTCATAAGCATGTACGTGCACAGAACATATAGAATGTCACTATGTAAATGAAACAGAGGAACAACAACAGCTTGTTGGTGGGTTACGAGGAAAACAAGCCTGGAGGAATATTTATTTGTTCATTACATTACACACTTACATATGATAATCAACACTGGATAAAGACGAGACATGCAGAGAGACATTCACTCAGACTACATCACATAGCCTGATTATAACTCCCATGGCTTTGTGTGTGTGGGTGTGTGAGAGGGGGGGGGGGGGGGGGGGGGGGGGGGGGTGGGGGGGGTGGGGGGGGGGGGGGGGGGGGGGGGGGGGGGGGGGGGGGGGGGGGGGGTGGGGGGGGGGGGGGGGGGGGGGGGGGGAGCTAAGGTATCCATGTCGCGGCACAGCATGGCAGGCATATATGTAGTACCAGCAACTGCCATGCATGCATTTTATTTTAATTATTTCAGTACTAGCAGCCATGGGCCGCCGATGAGCATGCATCTGACGGATGGTTGGATCGATGGATCATGCACGGACGTAGATGCCAATGGCGTCGAGACAAACCCCAGAGCGTCCGAAGAAGCTGACGATCTTGCCTTCCAGAAGCGGGACGTCAAAAGAAGTACCCCCACTGGGATTGCCGGATTCAGACGTCTTGCCTTCTTTAGTGACAAATTTCAGATATGTCACAATTTTGGGCATGTTGTCAACTTCACCAACTCTTCCAGATATCTCCACAATATAGTCTGATTCACCGAGATCAATGTTCTGCATGAAATGATAAATATTAAAAAAAAGGTCAGACCTTTAGACAATTAAGAGTATATCGAGCGAGTATGCATATGTATACTAGCTAATTTCCCACTAGTCTTCTTTGGTAGATAGGAATAAGACTCGGTCTCCTCGGATTGCTGGGAAAACATAAACTAAATTTCTTGCCAATGCAAAGGGAATGAGGTCTAATCCTTATCTATTCAAACAAGCCCTACAGGTGCCGTACAACTAGTTTTTTTGAGTTCACCTACCTTAGCAATTCCTTCATCGGTACCCCATGGACCCACATCACGTTTGACCCCATTGTCGTCCACATAACGGAAGCTAATAGAATGGATCGCACGCCCGTCTCCGCGGGTGTTAACTATCACTTGGAGCAGCCGAATGGGAGTGGGAGGCCGTTGAATATCACGAGGCATGCCTCCCTCCCCACCCCAGGGCCCAATCTTCACAACTTGGACCTGCATTCATATCTATAAAAATGAGACACGGTACATAAATCGACATTGTATTATGGCACTAATGTTTAGTAACCATAATGCAAGCACTAGCTAGCAAATAAAATTAACAACTCGTGCTTGTGTGCATACCATTTTGATTGATGCCCAGTCTACCCAAATGAACACAACGTCGCATAGAACTGAATCACAAGTGTTGCCAAGCACGCAGCCATATTTATAGTACCATAGCAGCAGCAGCAGCAGCACGAGTGAATGCTCCTTAATTAGATCATATCCCAGTTGAGCTAAACAATGTGAACGCCCAGGTATCAATAGATTCTCATTTCTGGCTCTCCAGAGTTTACTTTTAGTATATTATACTCCCTCCGTCCCAAAATAAGTGTATCAAGCTTAGTACAACTTTGTACTAACTCTTATTTTGGGACCGAGGGAGTAATAATTAGAAGACTAACAGAGTACATACGTGTCCTCCCGACCGACTATGAATTAAATGCTACAGTTGGTTGGTTGGCTACTTGGCTTTCATTAGCTGATTGATTGTATAAGTCTTTTATGATTTGCTCTTAAAAATAATAGAGTTGATCATATCCCATTGTGTACCACGTTAATTATATGAGCATGGGCTTGGTCCGGTTGGCAGCTACCACGTTAATTCGTAGTACATACCGGACCCGTCGCAGGCCTTCACACATAGACCCCCCGTCGCATCACATTCGCATGTAGGACCGGATGGCGTGCCTTAATTACTAGCAACCAATTTCATAAGAGCATCAACTTTTTCACTCAAAGAAGAAATTTCTTCAACCAAATTAACTTTTTTACTAGTAGGAGCTCTTTCGGTATGCCATTGTGAATAATTTGCCATGATATTATCAAGCAATTTGGTGGCTTCACCCAAAGTAATTTCCATAAAAGTACCACCCGCGACGGAATCTAAAAGATTACGAGAAACAAAATTCAACCCCGCATAAAAGTTTTGTATGATCATCCAAAGATTTAACATATGAGTTGGGCAATTCCTTAGCATCATTTTCATCCTTTCCCAAGGTTGTGCAACATGCTCATGCTCAAGTTGCTTGAAATTCATGATCTGGGTTCTAAGGGAAATAATTTTTGCGGGGGAAAAATACTTAGTAATGAAAGCATCTTTGCACTCAGTCCAAGAATCGATACTATTGCGAGGCAAGGAAGAAAACCAAATTTTTGCATGATCTCGCAAGGAAAACGGAAATAATTTTAACTTCACAACATCATTGTCCACATCTTTTTTTCTTTTGTATATCGCATAATTCCACGAATGTGTTAAGATGGGACGCGACATCCTCATTAGGGTTACCAAGGTTCAAAGAAAACTTGTAACCAAGGTTCAAAGAAAACTTCATGGAAAACACATTTAAAAGTTTGGAAAAAAATCTGAGAAAAATACAGAATGTTAAGAGGGTGATGTTCTATTGCCATGGAAAATTTTAAGTTCAAACACATTACCATTTACGAGCTATGAAAAGAACAAATTCAGCAATGAATAGTGACATTTACTATTTGGCACTATTCAATGCTGATTTTTTTCCGTACCTCATAAATGGTAATGTGTTTGAACTTGGAAATTTCACATGGTAATAGAACATAACACTCTTAACATGTCATATTTTTTTTAGAGTTTTTCGAAACTTTAAAACATCGTTTACATGTGGTTTTCACCGGTTTCCACTGAAACTTGGTTTCCATGTGATATTCTCTTGAGAACATCCTATGGAAACCAAGGTTCAAAGAAAACTTCGTGGAAACCACATCTTTCCAGAAAAAAAAAAGAGTACCAAGTATCTGAATAACGACATAGTAACCTTACAAGATTTGCGTGGTGGAGATATAGCCAGTTTCGTTATAGTCGTCGTTCACAATTGTATTTGCTTGCTAAATTTGCTGCATAATTGAGTGCAGTATCTTTTTTTTAGAGAGAATATTAAATGCACCTCACGTTCTTTCTCCCTAGTGTATTCCCACGAATTGTTGAAGTTTGGGCCTTATGCATTCTCAGGAATTGTTGGACTTTGAGACAAAAGACTATCTATTAAACCTCCTTCTCTCTCCTCCTTGATTCTCCTTCACCTCAGCTTGTCATGAAGAATTAGTACTCAATTAGATCATATCCCAGTTCGGCTAAGCAATGTGAACGCCAAGGAAACGATAGATTATTTATTTCTGGTTCACCAGAGTATACTTTTAGTATTTTATAATAAATAGAAGAGTACATACGTGTCCTCCGAACCGACTATGAATTAAATGCTACAGTTGGTTCGTTGGGTACTTGGCATTCATTAGCTGATTGATTGTACAAGTCTTCTATGATTTTCTCTGAAAAATAATAGAGTCGATCATATCCCATTGTGTACTAGTATCAGTCAATGATAAATGTCACCTTAACTAACTACAGTTGTGGATTTGGAGTGTACGTACGATACAGGTAGCTAGCTGATTGGAGAAGTGATCAATATGATGAGCATGAGCTAGGGCCCGTAGGCACGATCAGTACGTTAATGCGTAGCAGCGTCATTTTGTCGGCGGACTAGTCGCAGGCCTTCACGCATGGACCCCCCGTCGCATCACATTCGCATGTAGGATTGGCCGGATGATGTGCCTTAATTCTGTAATCTTTTCCTAAATCCGTTTCATTGACGACGATAGAGACTGCTCCATGAAGATGATGGCACGCCGCTGCGACGGCTGGACGAACTGCCAGCGTCGGGAAGCCGACCTCGGTCTAGAACTTGGCGGCGAGCTCCTCATCCGTCCTGCCTCCTCCTATACTGTCGACGAGCTGGCGTGATTAACACCTCCGCGTCATCGGACACCTCCGCCGGTGATGCCACCGGCCGCAATGACTGCGACGATTCATGCGCGTGAGCCCCGTCGGAATAGGCCAGGCACGCGAAGCGTGACCCGCTCGAGCCCCCCACCGCCGGAGACTAGCAGGGCGCAAGGGTGAGCTGGCGGCGCATCGTCACTTTCATCGCCACCGCATAATGCGCTCTCCGCTGCAGCGATGAAGGACTGCGGCTCCGAGGCACACGAGACACGACGTCAGCGGCAGCAGGAGAGGACGACCGGCGGCACTCTGCCTAGCCCCTGGCAGCCGAGAGCCCAAGAGATCGATGGACCGCTGCAGAGGAGGTGGCTGCCAGCGGGGAGCACACCGCATAAGGGGTGGCGGCTGCTCCGGTGGCGTCGGCGGCGATGGCTGGAGGTGGGTGGGTCGCTAGCTTATTTCGCCGATTTGGATTGTATTTGTATATATCAACATCATATGCGCATATTTTTCTCAAAAATTACTTCTATACTATACTTTTCTATTAGTATTATTTATTATAAATCTTTTATCTTAGAAATCGGTGGTCACATTATATTTTGCGGGTATACACGTTCGAATGGATAGTCTGAATTCATGACTGCAATCGTAACTTTTATGGGCTCTCGGCTTGCCATAAATTTCAAATTTAATTAACCTATAGCCCATCCAATCGTATTCATAATAGGCTATTGGCTACGTGCAAGAATCCATCTTCACAATGTTATTGCATTAGTTTGGTTATTATTTTCTTTAGTCATGCCTCTATATTTAATCCTAGTCATGGATTGTATTTTAAAAACTAAATAACAAAATAGACTATTCAGATTTAGCCAATTCTCATGTGGGATTAACATGAGTGCTCGAAATGACCCTATATATATATAGAGAGAGAGAGTAGCACTATTATGATCCTAGAATCAGAATACTATTATGATAACAACCAGCCCTATAAGGGCCCGATCAGATGTCCGTAGCTTTCCAACAGCATATTACACGCCTCGTTTCGACAAACGGTTAAAACCTGGAGCGAAAACAGTACCGAAAAATTTCAAAAATTTGAAAAAAAGAATTCCACGATTTAGTAAATTGGAAATTGCTCTTTAACCGTAACGAATTAGAGAAAGTAAACTAAATGAAAAAATTGCGCTTCGACGCTATCTTTCCAATGACGTATCATTTGCTTCATTCCGACATGCGGTTTAGAAAAAATCACGAAAATACGCTCTCTGTCACTCGTCGTGTGCCGCACAAATTTTGAAACTGCTCTTAAACCGTGAGGAATCTCAAAAATAATTCAACATGGCGAAGTTGCGGCTAATCCTGTGGCGCCCCCGACTCAATCGTGCACTAATCATACACGCAAACTTGCACAATCAAGCACAGGGACTCACGGGAAGATATCACAACACAACTCTAACACAAATAAACGGAGATCCACAATATTACAGACCAGGTATCACGAGGATCCGAATACATAAGTCAGTCATACAAATATTATCTGAGTACAGACGTAGTTAGCCAAGGTTGGCTTAAGAAGGCTAGCACAAACAACGACTCTAGATCGAAAGGCGTAGACCTCCTGCCTGAGAGCCTCCGATCCTACTCCTGGTCGGCTGGCTCGATCCATAGTAAGTACCGTCTGGACCCTTCTGGTAGTAAGCTCCTGAGGTGGCATCTAGATCCTGGACTCCATCGTTTGTCGTATCATCAAGTAGGGGAACATAGGGAAAAAGAAGTAATAAAGCAACCGTGAGTACTCATCCGAAGTACTCAGCAAGCAAGGATCTACGTGCAAGAATCCATCTTCACAATGTTATTGCATTAGTTTGGTTATTATTTCTTTAGTCATGCCTCTATATTTAATCCTAGTCATGGATTGTATTTTAAAAACTAAATACCTAAATAGACCATTAAGATTTAGCCAATTCTCATGTGGGATTAACATGAGTGCTCCAAATGACCCTATAGAGAGAGAGAGAGAGAGAGAGAGAGAGAGTAGCACTATTATGGTCCTAGAATCATAATCGAGAAATAAGAGAGACGGGCTCTCCCGGGCCTCCTCAGCGATTTGGAAGATCTGACCGTCCATCTCGATTCCTTGATGCGTTTCAAGCCGTCGGATCGAGAGCTGGGAGGAGCTAGGCCGTCAGATCGAAGCGGAGGCACTGTAGCAATGAACAGTTACTCCCGTTTCGTGCCAACGCGCGCAATTCCAGCGCCCCACGAGGGTATTTTCGTCATTTCACATGTGGGTATATATTGCAACATCTCCCGTGGAGACCTAGCCGCCCCCTGCTCCTCCCGCACTCGTTCCTCCATCGCCCCTCCTCTTCCTCCCTCACTCGTGCCGCCCCACTCCCCATCGCACAGCCGTCGCCCCCGCGTTTCCACCCCTCCTCCTCCCTGTTCCTCTTCCGTCGCCGAGCTCGCCGCCGCCACTGCAGTCTCCATCTGAGCTCTGATGAGGGCGCGGCGGCTCGTTGGTGAGCGCGGCGGTGGCCATGGACGAGCTCGAGCTTGACGGGGGAGCAGCTGGGAGAGGAACGTGAGGCCATGGGGAGGAAGAAGATGGCCCCCTCGTTCCCAAGGTTGGTCTTCGCGTGACGCTGGTTAATGTAGTTTCTTTCGTCTGATCCAATTTCTTTTGGTTGCCGTAGGTGTCCTTGGCTAATTTTGGATCTCGTTTGCCTGCAGATTTTCTATTCTTGCTCCCTATGCGTCAGATATGTTGTTGTGTTTCTTGATCTATAACTGCTTGTTTTCAACCCTCTCAGTTTTGGTTACCTGAAGCTCATCCCTGATTTGCTCCTTTTCTCCTTGCAGGTTGGTCTGCTGTCTGCAGGTGCTCGTGGTTCTGGTCGGTTCGTCCTGCTGCGTCTTCGGTCATTGCTCTGCAGGTCATCCCATTTTCTCCTTCACCTCTTAGCTCTCCAGGCCTGCGCTTGCGTTCTTGCGGCCGTGTATCTTCCTTGTGTTCTTATTGGTAGAAGGCTGGCGTCTAAGAGT
Organism: Thinopyrum elongatum; assembly: GCA_011799875.1. Classification (NCBI taxonomy): domain Eukaryota; kingdom Viridiplantae; phylum Streptophyta; class Magnoliopsida; order Poales; family Poaceae; genus Thinopyrum; species Thinopyrum elongatum. Next base: position 45,411 of record JAAAXO010000342.1, read on the forward strand.
GTCATTATCTGCTTGTATTTTTGTGCTTCCTTACCGGTTGGAAATTGGAGATTTTTGTCACTTCTATGAATCTTGGTGGGACCTAATTTCTTTCTATACATTTATGTCATGTCCTGCTGATTTGTTTGTTGGAACTGCTCGCATGTGTCATGTTGTTGGAGCTACCGAACAAGCCAGTGTCGTTGCAGATATGATTTATAAAGACTATTCGTTGGATAGTAGTTGCAGTAGTTAGGTGACGACAAGATGCAGTCATTTGTATGGGTTGCTCATTTTGTTTTCCTGTTTGCCTATGTAGTGTTCTTCAGGCTATGAAAGAGGCCAATGGCGTGGTAAATAGAGTCCATAAAAATTGTTCGTTACCATGCAACTGCGGTAGATGTGTTGTCAGGAGGGTGCAATCTGTATAAAACATGGCCTCTATCTATGTCTTGGTCTGGTTCATTTAGGGTGCGTTTGTTTGCAAGGTTGGCCAGGGATTGGTTGGGATCATTCAAAAAATGGATTGTTTGTGTTTGCTCATCACGATGCGAATATTTGGTTTGCTCAACCTTTTTCCCCATTAGAAGGAGGGACATCGTTGATTGAGGGGGGCTCTGCAGGGCACATGATGCATATTCTATAAGTATTTTTCTGTGGTTCATTTGTTGTTTCACCCGCTGAACGGTGCTTTGTCAATTTAGGGACCTCACCGGCTATAGCGCGATCCAGTACATGGTGCCATATAGGATACTAAGGTCAGAGATTCAGATTTGTTTGGCCCCCTAAAGGAAAACTATGCTTAATTATGAATATGTTGGACTGGTACAATGTGTTGCCTAATTAGACTGGGATTAATTTTGGTTCTGTTTTTCTGTTGCTGATGGGCGTGCGAATTAAGGTTCAGGGTGTGCCTTGGACTCAGGATTCTTACTATTTTTGTACTGGATGTGGTGGTCTTATTAGTTAGTCGCTGTTTGCTCTGCTTTCCCAAAGACCAGCTCAGTCATATTTTTTGCACTAATGTGGATTCACTGGATACAGTGACTGTTGGGGAACGCAGTAGAAAACAAAAATTTTCTGACCTACGCACCAGCCCAGGACCACTATGGAGACTGCATACAAGGTTTGATCATTTTCGTTACCGACTCGTAGCGCAGCGGAAGTAGAGTCGATGACGATCGTCGGTGCAGATCCCCGCAGCTAGGATTTACAACCTCCCAACCGCGAGGATGTACTCCCTCATCCGCCACTCGGACAGCCCTCCGGGAGGCGGTCGGACAGTCCCCCGGACGGTGTCGTGGACAGCCCTTCGGGAGGACTCACAGAACTCGGACCGTCACTCGGACAGCCCTTCGGGAGGACACTCGAACAGCCCCTCGGGCAAAAGGACGAAACTACGACCTCTCTACGGGGTTGCACACATACGGTGCCATCTATCCGGCAGGGCTTCGCCGTCCAGAACTAGTTCCCACCGGAACCCAGACAGCCTTTCGGCACTACGAAACTATTTCGTGGGAGGGAGAGAGAATGCCAAATCATGCATGGCTTGTGTGAGAGAGTTGGAGTGGAGTTGGAGAGCACCTCTCCTCCTCCTTATATAGTGGTGGAAGGGGTGGAGGGGGCTGAAAATTCAGCCCACTAAACATGGGGAAAACATGTTCCCACAAAACAAGGAGAACATGTTCCCACCAAACAAGGGAAAAACATGTTCCCTTGTCCATGGTGTTCCCCCATGGGGCCCCACCTTCCTCCCAACACTCTCCACCATTTGTGGGGGCTGCCCCCCACCATGGGGGCCCCCCCCAACATTTTGTCCAGCCACAAGGGGGCTGCTCCCAAAGGGGGCCCCCCCAAAAACAGCCCAAAAACAGCCCCCACGATCCGTGGGATCTTGTCCCCTCACGCTGGGACAAGATGTTTTCTGCGACTATTATTTCTGAAAAATTCCAGAAGGTCCCAGAACATTTCCGGCACCCTCTAAAATTATCTGGACGCGCTCTGGAACATTTCCAGTATGGTGGTTTAATTTAAAACCATCTTTGTTTACCCGGTAAACAACTCCGGCAGCTCCGAAACTTTTTTTTCGGTTTATTCTCCAGAAAAATTCCAGAAATTACCAGACCAATCTGGCAACCTCCAAAACATTCCCGGTGCTTGCCGAAACCTTTTTTTTGATCAATGGTTTTATCCGAAACAACTTTTCGGTTTTACCGAAACTTTTTCAGTGTTCTCTCTCCGGAACTCTTCCGTTGTCTCCGAAACTTTTCGGTGATTTTCTCTCGGACTCCCTGTCTAGTATTCAGCAGATAGATGACCTTAAGCGTGTGACCCTATAGGTTTGGTGAAGTATAGACATGACACGGAACACCTTCCGATCAATGATCAACATCGGAGCCGTGGACACCCATATTGACCCCTATACCCACACGAATGAATATTCGAGTGAACCTCCAGTTGCCGTGTGCTATTCCTGTTGCTTCACGATATGTTACAAATACCCGAGGTTAGACATGTTGGCATTTCCGTGGATCAACAACTTGTCCACTATGCCAGTTACCTCGTTACCGGTATTGTTCTCTTTTCTCGTTACCGTGTTCCGGCATCCCTGTGATCAAATCACAAAGTGTCTGGCCAGACGATGATGGATACCGTAACACCGAGAGGGCCCAGAGATATCTCTCCATCGTCGGAGGAGCAAATCCCAATCTCGAGCTATCAAGTTACTTGACACACTTTTCCATGAACCCGTAAGCCGCCGTAATAGACACCCATTTACGGATGACGTTTAACAAACCCCAAAGTTCATGAAGCAAGTATGAAGAAACTCGACACTCTCATGGTCTAAGGAATTTTGCAAACATTAACCATCTCTGTGTTATTAACCATTAATATGTGACGAATGTAACTCATAGCATAACATCAATTTGGGTCGATTCAACACAAATGTTCTTCTAACACTGGTGGTGATCGCTGGCGGTGGCCATGGACGAGCTCGAGCTGACGGGGGAGCAGCTGGGGAGAGGAACGTGAGGCCATGGGGAGGAAAAGATGGCCCCTCGTTCCCAAGGTTGGTCTTCGCGTGACGCTGGTTAATGTAGTTTCTTTCGTCTGATCCAATTTCTTTGGTTGCCGTAGGTGTCCTTGGCTAATTGGATCTCGTTTGCCTGCAGATTTTCTATTCTTGCTCCCTATGCGTCAGATATGTTGTTGTGTTTCTTGATCTATAACTGCTTGTTTTCAACCCTCAGTTTTGGTTACCTGAAGCTCATCCCTGATTTGCTCCTTTTCTCCTTGCAGGTTGGTCTGTCTGTCAGGTGCTCGTGGTTCTGGTCGGTTCGTCCTGCTGCGTCTTCGGTCATTGCTCTGCAGGTCATCCCATTTTCTCCTTCACCTCTTAGCTTCTCCAGGCCTGCGCTTGCGTTCTTGCGCCGTTGTATCTTCCTTGTGTTCTTATTGGTAGAAGGCTGGCGTCAAGAGTGTCATTATCTGCTTGTATTTTTGTGCTTCCTTACCGGTTGGAAATTGGAGATTTTTGTCACTTCTATGAATCTTGGTGGGACCTAATTTCTTTCATACATTATGTCAGTCCTGCTGATTTGTTTGTTACTGCTGCATGTGTCATGTTGTTGGAGCTACCGACAATAGTGTCGGGGTGCGTGTGTTGGGCGGTGTCGTTGCAGATATGATTATAAGACTATTCGGTTGTAGTAGTTGCATAGTTAGGTGACGACAAGATGCAGTCATTGTATGGGTTGCTCATTTTGTTTTCCTGTTTGCCTATGTAGTGTTCTTCAGGCTATGAAAGAGGCCAATGGCGTGGTAAATAGAGTCCATAAAAATGTTCGTTACCATGCAACTGCGGTAGATGTGTTGTCAGGAGGGTGCAATCTGTATAAAACATGGCCTCTATCTATGTCTGGTCTGGTTCATTTAGACACCTCCGCCGGTGATGCCACCGGCCGCAATGACTGCGACGATTCATGCGCGTGAGCCCCGTCGGAATAGGCCAGGCACGCGAAGCGTGACCCGCTCGAGCCCCCCACCGCCGGAGACTAGCAGGGCGCAAGGGTGAGCTGGCGGCGCATCGTCACTTTCATCGCCACCGCATAATGCGCTCTCCGCTGCAGCGATGAAGGACTGCGGCTCCGAGGCACACGAGACACGACGTCAGCGGCAGCAGGAGAGGACGACCGGCGGCACTCTGCCTAGCCCCTGGCAGCCGAGAGCCCAAGAGATCGATGGACCGCTGCAGAGGAGGTGGCTGCCAGCGGGGAGCACACCGCATAAGGGGTGGCGGCTGCTCCGGTGGCGTCGGCGGCGATGGCTGGAGGTGGGTGGGTCGCTAGCTTATTTCGCCGATTTGGATTGTATTTGTATATATCAACATCATATGCGCATATTTTTCTCAAAAATTACTTCTATACTATACTTTTCTATTAGTATTATTTATTATAAATCTTTTATCTTAGAAATCGGTGGTCACATTATATTTTGCGGGTATACACGTTCGAATGGATAGTCTGAATTCATGACTGCAATCGTAACTTTTATGGGCTCTCGGCTTGCCATAAATTTCAAATTTAATTAACCTATAGCCCATCCAATCGTATTCATAATAGGCTATTGGCTACGTGCAAGAATCCATCTTCACAATGTTATTGCATTAGTTTGGTTATTATTTTCTTTAGTCATGCCTCTATATTTAATCCTAGTCATGGATTGTATTTTAAAAACTAAATAACAAAATAGACTATTCAGATTTAGCCAATTCTCATGTGGGATTAACATGAGTGCTCGAAATGACCCTATATATATATAGAGAGAGAGTAGCACTATTATGATCCTAGAATCAGAATACTATTATGATAACAACCAGCCCTATAAGGGCCCGATCAGATGTCCGTAGCTTTCCAACAGCATATTACACGCCTCGTTTCGACAAACGGTTAAAACCTGGAGCGAAAACAGTACCGAAAAATTTCAAAAATTTGAAAAAAAGAATTTCATGATTATTAAATTGGAAATTGCTCTTTAACCGTAACGAATTAGAGAAAGTAAACTAAATGAAAAAATTGCGCTTCGACGCTATCTTTCCAATGACGTATCATTTGCTTCATTCCGACGTGCGGTTTAGAAAAAATCGCGAAAATACGCTCTCTGTCACTCGTCGTGTGCCGCACAAATTTTGAAACTGCTCTTAAACCGTGAGGAATCTCAAAAATAATTCAACATGGCGAAGTTGCGGCTAATCCTGTGGCGCCCCCGACTCAATCGTGCACTAATCATACACGCAAACATGCACGATCAAGCACAGGGACTCACGGGAAGATATCACAACACAACTCTAACACAAATAAACGGAGATCCGCAATATTACAGACCAGGTATCACGAGGATCCGAATACATAAGTCAGTCATACAAATATTATCTGAGTACAGACGTAGTTAGCCAAGGTTGCCTTAAGAAGGCTAGCACAAACAACGACTCTAGATCGAAAGGCGTAGACCTCCTGCCTGAGAGCCTCCGATCCTACTCCTGGTCGGCTGGCTCGATCCAGTAGTAAGTACCGTCTGGACCCTCCTGGTAGTAAGCTCCTGAGGTGGCATCTAGATCCTGGACTCCATCGTTTGTCGTATCATCAAGTAGGGGAACATAGGGAAAAAGAAGTAATAAAGCAACCGTGAGTACTCATCCGAAGTACTCAGCAAGCAAGGATCTACGTGCAAGAATCCATCTTCACAATGTTATTGCATTAGTTTGGTTATTATTTCTTTAGTCATGCCTCTATATTTAATCCTAGTCATGGATTGTATTTTAAAAACTAAATACCTAAATAGACCATTAAGATTTAGCCAATTCTCATGTGGGATTAACATGAGTGCTCCAAATGACCCTATAGAGAGAGAGAGAGAGAGAGAGAGAGTAGCACTATTATGGTCCTAGAATCATAATCGAGAAATAAGAGAGACGGGCTCTCCCGGGCCTCCTCAGCGATTTGGAAGATCTGACCGTCCATCTCGATTCCTTGATGCGTTTCCAGCCGTCGGATCGAGAGCTGGGAGGAGCTGGGCCGTCAGATCGAAGCGGAGGCACTGTAGCAATGAACAGTTACTCCCGTTTCGTGCCAACGCGCGCAATTCCAGCGCCCCACGACGGTATTTTCGTCAATTCACATGTGGGTATATATTGCAACATCTCCCGTGGAGACCTAGCCGCCCCCTGCTCCTCCCGCACTCGTTCCTCCATCGCCCCTCCTCTTCCTCCCGCACTCGCGCCACCCCACTCCCCATCGCACAGCCGTCGCCCCCGCGCTTCCACCCCTCCTCCTCCCTGTTCCTCTTCCGTCGCCGAGCTCGCCGCCGCCACTGCAGTCTCCATCTGAGCTCTGATCAGGGTGCGACGGCTCGTTGGTGAGCGCGGCGGCGGCCATGGACGAGCTCGAGCTCGACGGGGGAGCAGCTGGGAGAGGAACGTGAGGCCATGGGGAGGAAGAAGATGGCCCCCTCGTTCCCAAGGTTGGTCTTCGTGTGACGCTGGTTAAGGTAGTTTCTTTCGTCTGATCCAATTTCTTTTGGTTGCCGTAGGTGTCCTTGACTAATTTTGGATCTCGTTTGCCTGCAGATTTTCTATTCTTGCTCCCTATGCGTCAGATATGTTGTTGTGTTTCTTGATCTATAACTGCTTGTTTTCAACCCTCTCAGTTTTGGTTACCTGAAGCTCATCCCTGATTTGCTCCTTTTCTCCTTGCAGGTTGGTCTGCTGTCTGCAGGTGCTCGTGGTTCTGGTCGGTTCGTCCTGCTGCGTCTTCGGTCATTGCTCTGCAGGTCATCCCATTTTCTCCTTCACCTCTTAGCTCTCCAGGCCTGCGCTTGCGTTCTTGCGGCCGTGTATCTTCCTTGTGTTCTTATTGGTAGAAGGCTGGCGTCTAAGAGTGTCATTATCTGCTTGTATTTTTGTGCTTCCTTACCGGTTGGAAATTGGAGATTTTTGTCACTTCTATGAATCTTGGTGGGACCTAATTTCTTTCTATACATTTATGTCATGTCCTGCTGATTTGTTTGTTGGAACTGCTCGCATGTGTCATGTTGTTGGAGCTACCGAACAAGCCAGTGTCGTTGCAGATATGATTTATAAAGACTATTCGTTGGATAGTAGTTGCAGTAGTTAGGTGACGACAAGATGCAGTCATTTGTATGGGTTGCTCATTTTGTTTTCCTGTTTGCCTATGTAGTGTTCTTCAGGCTATGAAAGAGGCCAATGGCGTGGTAAATAGAGTCCATAAAAATTGTTCGTTACCATGCAACTGCGGTAGATGTGTTGTCAGGAGGGTGCAATCTGTATAAAACATGGCCTCTATCTATGTCTTGGTCTGGTTCATTTAGGGTGCGTTTGTTTGCAAGGTTGGCCAGGGATTGGTTGGGATCATTCAAAAAATGGATTGTTTGTGTTTGCTCATCACGATGCGAATATTTGGTTTGCTCAACCTTTTTCCC
>JAAAXO010000343.1:0-52691 GCA_011799875.1 Thinopyrum elongatum
GCAACCCGACGTGTAAAAGGGGTTGTTAATCCCTTTCGGGCAACGGAGCCAAAAATTGGCAAACGGACGCGAGAGAGTAGTAAATATTGATAGATCGAAAGCCAAATAAAATAAAGTGCAGCAAGGTATTTTTGTATTTTTGGTTTAATAGATCTGAAAATAAAAGTTGCAAATAAATAAAAGAGCGAATAGCAAAACAGATTTTGAAAGCAAATATATTGGAAAAGAGACTCGGGGGCCGTAGGTTTCACTAGTGGCTTCTCTCGAGAAAAATAGCAAACGGTGGGTGAACAAATTACTGTTGGGCAATTGATAGAACTTCAAATAATCATGACGATATCCAGGCAATGATCATTATATAGGCATCACGTCCAAGATTAGTAGACCGACTCCTGCCTGCATCTACTACTATTACTCCACACATCGACCGCTATCCAGCATGCATCTAGTGTATTAAGTTCATGGAGAAATGGAGTAATGCAATAAGAATGATGACATGATGTAGACAAGATCTATTTATGTAGAAATAGACCCCATCGTTTTATCCTTAGTAGCAACGATACATACGTGTCGGTTCCCCTTCTGTCACTGGGATCAAGCACCGTAAGATCGAACCCACTACAAAGCACCTCTTCCCATTGCAAGATAAACAGATCAAGTTGGCCAAACAAAACCCAAATATAGGAGAAGAAATACGAGGCTATAAGCAATCATGCATATAAGAGATCAAAGAAGACTCAAATAACTTTCATGGATAAAAAGATAGGTCTGATCATAAGCTCAAAGTTCATCGGATCCCAACAAACACACCGCAAAAAAGAGTTACATCATATGGATCTCCAAGATACCATTGTGTTAAGAATCAAACGAGAGAGAGAAAGCCATCTAGCTACTAACTACAAACCCGTAGGTCTACAAAGAACTACTCACGCATCATCGGAGAGGCACCAATGGAAGTGGTGAACCCCTCCATGATGGTGTTTAGATTGGATCTGGTGGTTCTGGACTCTGCGGCGGCTGGAATTGATTTTCGTCGACTCCCCTAGGGTTTCTGGAATATTGGGGTATTTATAGAGCAAAGAGGCGGTTTGGGGGGCACCCGAGGTGGGCATAACCCACCAGGGCGCGCCTGGGCCTCCAAGCGTGCCCTGGTGGGTTGTGCTCCCCTCGGAGCACCCCCCAGGCGCTTCTCCGGCCCACTGGATGTCTTCTGGTCCAAAACAAAATCCACAAAAAGTTTCGCTGCGTTTGGACTCCGTTTGGTATTGATTTCCTGCGATGTAAAAAACATGCAAAAAATAGCAACTGGCACTTGGCACTATGTCAATAGGTTAGTACCAAAAAAATGATATAAAATGACTATAAAATGATTGTAAAACATCCAAGAATGATAATATAACAGCATGGAACAATAAAAAATTATAGATACATTGGAGACGTATGAAATAACACATCTAGCATGGAAATATATCAGCCACCCCCTACCGTTTCATGAGTGGTACGAGCACAGAAAAGAGAAATTTATTTTGAAATTAGAGATGGCACATACAAATTTACTTAGAACGGCACAGAAATACCGCATATAGGTAGGTATAGTGGACTCATATGGCAAAACTGGTTTAAGGATTTTGGATGCACAAGTAGTGATCATACTTAGTGCAAATGAAGGCTAGCAAAATATTGAGAAGCATCCAACCAAGAAACGAAAAATCTCATAAGCGAGCATTAAGCATAACTAACACCGAATAATGCACCACAAGTAGGATTTAATTTCATTGCATAACTATTGACTTTCATGCTTGCATAGGGAATCACAAACCTTTACACCAATATTCTTACTAAAGCATAATTACTCATCAACATGACTCACATATTATATCAACACATCGCAAAACTATTACAAGGAATCAAGTTTATTTTGTCCAATGATCTTCATGAAAGTTTTTTTTATATCCTTCTTGAATATCTATCACTTTGGGACTAATTTCATAAGTTGCTTTTGATAGCTCAAACAAATCTAAGTGAAGGACATGAGCATAAAATTTTCTTCTCTCAAAATAATTTAAGTGAAGCAAGAGAGAATTTCTAAAAATAAAAAATTTACTAACTCTCAAATAAATCTAAGTGAAGCATGAGAGCATTTCTTCAAAAATACTAAAGCACACCATGCTCAAAAAGATATAAGTGAAGCACTAGAGCAATTCCATAGCTCATAAAGATTTAAGTGAAGCATAGAGAGCAATTCTAACAAGCCATAGCATAATTTTGGCTCCCTCAAATAGGTGTGTCCAGCAAGGATTCATGACTTAAAATAAAAAGCAAAACAAGCAAAGACTCATATCATACAAGACGCTCCAAGACAAACTCATGATATGTGACGAATAAAAATATAGCTCCGAGTAAAATACCGATGGTCGTTAGAAGAAAGAGGGGATGCCACTCAGGCATCCCCAAGCTTAGTTGCTTGCTTCTCTTTGGATAATGGCTTGGGGTGCCATGGGGCATCCCCAAGCTTAGGCTCTTCTTACTCCTTATTCCTTCATCCATCGTAATCTCACCCAAAACTTGAAAACTTCAATCACACAAAACTCAACAAAACCTTCGTGAGATCCGTTAGTATAAGAAAATCAATCTTTACTTTAAGTACTGTAGAAAACCCATTAAAATTTTGTTCTTGCATTATATCTACTGTATTCTAACTTTACCATGGCTTATAATCTCCAATACAAACCATAGATTCATCAAAATAAGCACACAATGCAAAGAAAACAGAATCTGTCAAAAACAGAACAGTCTGTAGCAATCTGAATATTTAGAATACTTATGAAACTCTAAAAATTCTGAAAAATTAGGAAAACAGAGGAAATTTGTATATACATCTTGTGTAAAAAATTCAGAATTTTTCGTCTCTGACATGAATTTTCAAAATTGTTTTACTGGATGCAAAAGTTTCTGTTTTCCAACAAGATCAAATCAACCATCACCCAATCAATCCTAAAGGCTTTACTTGGCACAAACACTAATTAAAACACAAAAAACACAATAATAACAGTAGCATAATTGTGCAAACATCCAAGAACAGAAAGAAAAAGACAAAAATAAATTTTATTCATTGGGCTGCCTCCCAACAAGCGCTATCGTTTTACGCCCTTAGCAAAGATCTAAGTATTGTCATCTTTGGTCTCATTTTCCTTAGAGGTGTTTTTGTCAGAAGGTTTTGCAAAAACAACATAAAACACCTTATCCATAAAGACTTTAGCACTATCAAGTTGCTTATCGTCATATCCCCCTTGATTTCCGGCAACAATCCAAGAATAGTGCTGATTAACATCATTGAAAACTTCCTGGATTATATCTAAAACAGGGACGTCCTTTTTAAGGTTCTCATCAAAGATTTGATTATCCCGAAGCAAATGTCTTAGCACATAATCACTATTATAAAGAATTTCATCTATTACGGGTTTTTCACGATTCATACCATAAAAATCAAAGATTTCCCTAGCTTCCCGTATTATGTAGTCAAATTCATTCATAAGAACAAGAGTGGCCAACTTTTTAGCCTTAGGATTCTTTATGATGGGTAGCTCATAAAACATTCTTTGCAAGGTAGGATGAGTACGAATAAATTTATTTTCAAGTTTCAGAACTAGTGCTGAGATAGCTTCCGCATAAGATTTAGTCCTTTTAAGTATAGGAACATCATCAAGACTTAAATTTCCAACACAATTGAAAAATTCTTGGATACGTTCTTTTCCTATAACATTCCCTTGCCCCAAAACAAAAGTTTTAGCATCCAGATTGCCAGATCATCCAATTTTAGGAGTTATGCCATCATCTGTTTCTGCCATACCAAAGTCACTCATGATGACAAGTTCAAGCAATTAAGAGATCCGACGAGAAAACGACGAACGAAAAAAAAGAGGGCGAATAAAACGGCGAATTTTTGTGAAGTGGGGGAGAGGAAAACGAGAGGCAAATGGCAAATAATGTAAATTGCAAGGAGATGAGATTTGTGATTAGGAACCTGGTAGATGTTGATGATGTCTCCCCGGCAACGGCGCCAGAAATTCCTTTTGATGTTGACTTGAACTACGTCGGTATTTCCCCAAAGAGGAAGGGATAATGCAGCACAACAACGGTAGGTATTTCCCTCAGTGATGAGACCAAGGTTATCGAACCAGTAGGAGAACCAAGCAACACTACGTAAACAACACCTGCACACAAAGAATAAATACTTGCAACCCGACGTGTTAAAGGGGTTGTCAACCCCTTTCGGGTAACGGCGCCAGAAATTGGCAAACGGACATGAGAAAGTTGTAATAGATTGGATAAATAGATCGCGAATAAAATAAAGTGAAGCAAAATATTTTTTGGGTTTTTATAAATATAGATCTGAAAATAAAAGTGGCAAATAAATAAAAAGGCAAATAGCAAAATAGATCTAAAAATATATGATGAGAAAATAGACCTGGGGGCCGTAGATTTCACTAGTGGCTTCTCTCGAGAAAAATAGCATACGGTGGGTAAACAAATTACTGTTGGGCAATTGATAGAACTTCAAATAATTATGACGATATCCAGGCAATAATCATTATATAGGCATCACGTCCAAGATTAGTAGACCGACTCCTGCCTGCATCTACTACTATTACTCCACACATCGACCGCTATCCAGCATGCATCTAGTATATTAAGTTTATGGAGAAACGGAGTAATGCAATAAGAAGGATGACATGATGTAGACAAGATCTATTTATGTAGAAATAGACCCCATCTTGTTATCCTTAATAGCAATGATACATACGTGTCGGTTCCCCTTCTGTCACTGGGATCAAGCACCGTAAGATTGAACCCATCACAAAGCACCTCTTCCCATGGCAAGAAAAATCGATCTAGTTGGCCTAACTAAACCAAAGATTCGAAGAAGAAATACGAGGCTATAAGTAATCATGCATATAAGAGATCAAAAGACTCAAATAACTTTCATGGATAAAAACATAGATCTGATCATAAACTCAAAGTTCATCGGATCCCAACAAACACACCGCAAAAAGAGCTATATCAAATAGATCTTCAAGAGACCATTGTATTGAGAATCAAAAGAGAGAGAGAGGAAGCCATCTAGCTACTAACTATAGACCCGTAGGTCTACAATGAACTACTCACGCATCATCGGAGAGGCACCAATGAGGATGATGAACCCCTCCGTGATGGTGTCTAGATTGGATCTGTGGTTTCTGGAACTTGCGGTGGCTGAAATTGATTTTCATCGACTCCCGTAGGGTTTCTGGAATATTGGGGTATTTATAGAGCAAAGAGGCGGTGCGGGAGGTGGCTGAGGTGGGCACAACCCACCTGGGCGCGCCTAGGCCCCCAGGCGCGCCCTGGTGGGTTGTGCTCCCCTCGGAGCCCCCCTCAGGTACTTTCTTGGCCCAACTTGTGTCTTCTGGTTCATAAAAAATCACCAAAAAGTTTCGCTGCGTTTGGACTACGTTTGGTATTGATTTCCTGCGAAGTAAAAAACAAGCAAAAAAACAGCAACTGGCACTGGGCACTATGTCAACAGGTAGTTCCAAAAAATGATATAAAATTGCTATAAAATGATTATAAAATATCCAAGAATGATAATATAATAGCATGGAACAATAAAAAAATTATAGATACGTTGGAGACGTATCAGAACACAACTACACAACTATCACATTACGATAGTTCATTAGGTTCAACACACAATCGTCGACAGTTCTTCTGCCTGAAATGCTCTTCTTATTTACTACTACGCATTCCAGGTCACATCATGAAGTCGAACGCATTGACAAATGTCTACGCCGCCTCCGCCGCCGCAGCCACCCCTCCAATTACCGGCGGAATGGGCTTCTTCGTAAGGCGGTTAATCTGCTTGTCATGCTTCGCGATCCGCGCTGAGAGTTTCTTTCTTTCTTCCATGGACCCACCTCGTCTGGGTCTGCATGTAGCACTCATCACAATGGGCGAAAGAACGGGTGAGATTTCCGCTGTGAATAAAACGAGATGGCAAAAAACCACGTCATTCAGGGGAGGGGGCCAGTGCCCCCCTCCCGCGCTCTAACATAAGGTGGGGGGAGGGTTCAAGCCCCAATAGTCCTAAGTTAACTAATCTTTCATGGTTGGTAGAGTTAGGTAGATTACATTTGCTTGTCCATTGTTTCAGTCTGATATATTTTCTTATTCTTATGAGCTTTATTGCCATGTGCAGGTGGCTCGACAAAGCTGACATCTTGGTTGACACCCCTGCATTGGCATCGACGGTCACGGACGTGGAAGACGTGAAAACTCTGGTGAGGCTCTTATCCTTCTGGCTCAACAACGTCTTTGTTGAACCTACGACCAAAAGACCACTTTCGCCATCCTCGAGATTGGCTCCTCGGATTTTGATGTCAACTCCATCTTCGAGATGCACCCTCTTTACATACCTAGTTTGGGACCACATCTTGATAGTTCACGTGAGTTTTATGTACAAGTATCTCGTGGCGCCGCTGGTCAAGCCTATCACAAAGAACTCGTGTTGGCCTCTCCTTGCTCCAATGCATGGGCACTGGACTCATCCTCGACATCCACTCAATGGTTGTCGCCGCGCTCGTGGAGAAGAAGTGTCTCATGAAAGAGGACGCCGACTTAAGCCAACTGTGTTTTTTGCTAGTAAGAATGTAGCAAGTGGATGGCTCTTGGTTTGGTGCTGGAGAAAAATAAATAAAACTTCGAAAGATCGAAATGTCTTGAATTTCTCATATAACTTGTTTGAAGATGGCGCTGGAGATAATACCTCACATCTAAGTATGACGTCAACATCGTTTGGGGCCCCTTTTTGTTTGTTTGTTTCTCTTTTATTTGTCTTGGGCCTGTTTGTTTGTCTTTTTTTTGCTTGGTTGTGCAGCCCGAGCCCAAACCCTACAAAACCCGGACGTATGCAAGCGGTTTGAGGGTAAGCGTTGGAGATGCTTGCGGCAGGGTTCTAACACCAATTGAGGCTCTTGCTTTGACTGATCTAAAGTGCTCTGTGAAATTCGTAGCATACCACCGCCCAAGATCTCGTTCATGATCTTCACGCTGCCAGTGAGTGCGATCTGGAGGCGGTCATCGCCATCATCATCAAAGAGGAGGAAATGAATGAATGGATGTCAACAACTCTGGACTTGTATCTGAACCTACAAGTTCAGCCATCCACCCCCTCCGTACACTTTCAGCCATCCAACCCAGATCAGCAAATTTGGACGACCGAAATCCCACAAACCCCAAATCGACTACTCACTGGCATTTTGCAGTCAAGACCCTAGCAATTTGTAGTCAAGACCCTAGCATTTTGCAGGCAAGACTCTAAAGTTATTTTTTGTTACAAACAAGTAATGTGGATTTTTCGCTAGAAATTTTGGCAGCATAACGCATTGGGATAATCCAAATCAATAATGGTATTATAACTGATATATCGCATATGAGAGTAGAAATACAACTTGTGTGTTTTGCTTCCTCCTATACAATCAATACCAGGATGGATGATTTCTAGGAGCTACTACCTACTCCAATTCATCCATCCTACCAACACATCTAGCAATTCCGAAAACAACCTAGACAAACTAAAAAATCTTGACAACGATGAATGTTTCCCCTCCATCATGGCCTCAGGCTTCACCACGACGACGTCGGTCACATCCAGCCAGCAACACCTTTTTTCTCCCTAATGTCATCACCACGACGACGTCGGTCACAACCAACCAAGACAAACTAAAAAATCTTGACAACGATGAATGTCTCCCCTAATGTCTTCCTGATCGCCTTCCTAGTTCTCTCCTGAGCCTTCCTTGTTCGAGAGTCCTAAAATCCAAGTATTTCCCTAACGGAAACATATTGGACACGGTTTTTGCATTGGACGCATCCCCAGAGTATGGAGAGCGATTGAATTTGGGCTGCAACCTATGAAAAAGGGACTGATCTGGAGAGTGGGGGATGGAAAAAGCATACAAATTCAATGTGACCAGTGGCTGCCTAGGAAGGAAGGTCTCATGACGGCTGCGTTTATTCCGAGGTCCAGAATTCGTTGGGTCAATCAACTCATGCATCCGGATATGAAGGAATGGAATGAGGGGCTCATAAGACATATCTTTTACAATTTCGATGCAGATGAAATCTGCAAGCTAGCCATCCCGAAATCGGAAGTGGATGACCAAATTGCGTGGCATTATGAAAAGAATGGGAAGTTCTCGGCTAGAAACGCTTACAAGCTCGCCATGGCTAACAAAACAAGGGATACCCCAGCACCCTCAAGCTTGACGAGTGAGCCTAGTTATCGTAGCATATGGGATCTTATTTGGAAAGCAAAAGTCCCTGGAAAAATCCGTATCTTTGGCTGGAGAATTGCCACAAAGACTCTTGCTACCAAGAAAAAAATAAGTGGCGGAGATCACTTGAATTGGATGGCACCTGTAGCATTTGTGGACAAGGAGAAGAAGATGAATACCATGCGGTGGTAGCATGCACAAAAAGTAGAGCTCCGAGGTGCTTCTTCCGTTCCTAAATATAAGTCTTTTTTACAGATTCTAATATGGACTATGTATGAAGCAAAATGAGTGAATCTACGCTCTAAAATATGTCTATATATATCCGTATGTGGTCCATATAGAAATCTCTAAAAGACTTATACTTAGGAACAGAGGGGTATGTGCTAAGAGAGAGATGGAGGTTGCCGGAAGAAAACTGGTTTTGGTTTACCGGGGGGATTAGCTACCGGTCCTGCCCGATGCAAGTTCATGGAGTCCCTGAGAGGAATGGAGACCAGGTGGGTGATCGCTGGAGTCCCGGAGAGGTTGCGACCACTGATGTTGTCTGAATATTCTGGTCTTGTATGAGTAGCTTACCACTCTAGTTCTCAATAAAAAGAAAAAAAGAAGAAGAAACTCTCATGTGTATATGGACCAACATATACACCATGAATGTGCAAGAAACTCCATGGAAACGTTGCTTACGTTTACCATCAGCGCAAGGAAAATAACACATGGCGGTCTATGATTGCAAATAGTGCTGCCCATACCGCTCCCGTTTTAGACAGTCCTGTGTATCTTTTGCAGGTTCTCATGTTTTCTTGGTCATCAAAAGCAACCGTGCTCAGGGCGGACCACATTGTTGTCGACCTTTGGGTTCATGACCTCTCAAGTTGGCTCTCAAATACAGTAGAAAAGAAGCAACATTTTGTACGTGTCACGAAAAGGGATCATGCAAAAACCTCCTATTTTGGTGATCTGTGGTGGATGCCGAGCCCCGGTAATGGCAGCAAGAGATCGAGGCATCTTCAGAAGAAATCCTCGGTCCGACCTTGGTCGGAACGACGACTTCGTCACTCTTGGGTGTTGGGGACTTTCCTAGAAGAAAGCGTTGCCATGGAGGCGTCCTTCCCCCGCTCTTCACTCCGGAGGGAGCAATTTCCTAACGGACGCTCGTTGCGTCAAGTTGTTGCTGCTTCGCACAGAGGCGAGCGACCTGGTGACCGAGATGGGCCGGCCCATTTTTCCAACGTACTCACACGATACAGTATCCTGTTTTGGGAACCTTCTAAAAGGTTCCTGAATCGGGTTTTACTGCTTTTTTCTTTTTGGTTTTTTATGTTTTTTCTTTTTCTTCTTTTTGTTTCTTTTTCCTTTTTATTTACTTATTTCATTTTTCCTATTTCTTCTCTAATTCCTTTTTCTTCTGAATTTTTTTGTTTCTATTTTTTTCAGATTTCAAAATTTGTTTGAAAATTCAAAAAGTATTCAGAATTTCAAAAAAAATTCTCTGTTAATATTTTTTTCACAAATTCGAAAATAATCTCGATTTTTAAAAAATGTTTGCATATTTGAAAAAGTGTTCTCCTTCTAAAAAATGTTCTTGTCTTAAAATTTTGTCCCCAAATTAAAAAATGTTTGCAAATTTCAAATAACGATATTTCCTAATTTTGTTCATAGTTTCAAAATATGTTCACATATGCAAAAAATGTCCCTTTTTCATAAAATGTCCATGTTTTCAAAAAATGATCTGCCTTTTCAAATTTTGCTCACAAATACAAAAAAAGTTCCATTTTTTTTTTGAAGACTGAAAAATTTGTTCATGATTCTCAAAAGAAAGTTCACGTTTTAAAACAAAATAAAAAAATGTTCCTGTTCTCAAAATTTGTTCACAAATTCAAAAATTTGCCTTCTTTTGAAAGGTGTTCACAAATGCAAAAATTGTTAGCATTTTGTCAAAACTTGTTCATGATTGTCAAAAATTGTTCTGAATTTTTAAAAAATGGTTCTTGTTTTTTTGAAGATTTGTTCACAAATTCAAAAATTGTTCCTGTTTTTAATTTTTTTCAACGTTCAAAAAATTGTTCACATTTTCTAAAAACTTGTTTGTTGTTATCAAAATTGATCGTAATTCTAAAAAAATGTTCCTGTTTTTCAATATTTGTCCACAACTTCAAAATTGTTCCTGTTTTTAAACTTTGGTTACAGATCCAAAAAATTGCTTTTTATGTGTGTTCTTTAAAAAGACGTTCGGACTTTCTAAAAAATATATTCAAAATTTACGAGAAAAGATCAAAAAAAGGAAAAGTAATCCGATCTGCCGATGTGACTAGTTCTAAAGTATTCGCATGGCCTTTTGACCACCAACATGAAACAAGTGTAGTGGCTAGCTACCTTTGTCTATAGGAGCGTGGTCGTGAGCTCGAATCCTTGGTGAAGCGCCGCGTTTTTCGTTCATTTTTTACATCGCTCGCTGCCTACATGGGCCGGCCCAGTGGAGGGATAATATGTGCGAAGCCTCAACATTCTGCCGCAGAATGCGGCACATAGGAAGTCCCCCGGAGGGATACTCAAACACCGATGCCTATTTGGCAACTATGATGACATAGAGATGTGTTTGTGCCTCAGCTTGGGCTTTGGCAATCGGCTTTTTTCAGGCATGCAAAGCGTCCTTCCAATGTTGGTTCTTCTTTTTTGTTGGTTCTCTTGGTTGTCGTGGACTGGAAACTGTGACGGAACGAGTCCAGGCGGTGACATCGACACGTGCTCGATGGTCGTTTGCGGAGCACTCGGTTTGCGCGAGCCCTATATTTTTCTCTTATGAGCCTTGTCATCGAAATCGGAGATGTCGTTGGCGGTCGGTCAAGAAGAAGAAGAAGAAGAAGCCAGGTCAGCCGGTGGCGAGTTGTCTTGCTGTCATATTCCGTGACGATGATGTGGCAGGGTTTGTGACCGTTTAGGATCAAAAAATTAATTGACAGAAAGGGCATGTTTTACTTTGTCTTGTTATAAAAATAGAAACAAGATTAGTGCCTGCCAGCTCACACGCACTGGCTGCTTAGGGAGCTGGCGTTCGTGCCACCCCCTTCCAAACCAAACCTCAACCACCAAGCCCGAGCCCGAGCCCGAACCCGAACCCTGGCTATAAGCCACCCTCGCTCCCCTCCCATCCCCATCGGCGCCGCGCCGTCCTCCTCGGTTCTGCCTCCCAGCCCCAACCCCAACCCCGGCCCCGCCTTCCCCTCCCGTCCTCGGTGGCTCGGCTCCCCGTCACCGGCTCGCCACGGTGCAAGGCAGAGCAGAGCAGAGGAAATTGAATCGGAGAACCGGTTCCAATTTTTCCACCCATCGACTAGCCGGGATGGCTGATATACCCCTCTTGCCGGTCACTAGGGACGGCGCGGAGGTCGGAGGAGGAGCCGCGAGGCCCAATAAGAAGAAGACCATGACGTCACTCTACCTCACCTTCTTCGAGACCGGCGCCGACGGCAAGAACCGTGCCTGCAGGCTCTGCGAACAAGACATATTGCCTCACCACCGCCACCAGTAAGCAGAGCACACACCCAACCCCCAATCCTTTTTTACTTAAGGTTACACATCAAGAACACCGTCTAGTCTGCGCATTAATCCATTGGCGTGGTGATACATGCACGCTGTTGGATTCATCATTCGTTTATTTAGCTTGTAATAAACAACATGGGATTGCAAAATGAACGAACTCGATCCAAAATTTACAACTTCGTAATGAAAGCTTTCCTTGGTTTATGGGTTTCTCAGAACCTGCCTCTCAAGTTGGTTTTCAAAGAACAAAGAAGCAAAAATTTGTACATTCCACGAGAAGGGACCGAGCAAAAGCAACTTGGTGTTTGGAGCTTTCTCAAAAGCATCACATGGAATTGTCTTCCCCCCTCTGGCTCCTGAGGGATATCTCAGACGCCACCAAGGCCTATTTGGCAACTACGACGGCTTTGAGACGAGTTTGGGCCGCAACCTGCGCTTCAGCAATCGGCTTTCTGGGCATCATCCAATGTGTCATTTACCTCAAAAAAAAAAATCCAATGTGTCATTCCCTTCCATTGATTGTTGGCTCTCTTTGTCGTTGTCGTGGAGTTGAAGCTACGGTGAAACAAGTCCAGCGAGCGGTGTTGACACGCGCTCGATGGCCGTTTTGCGGAGGGCTCGGTCGGCGTGAGCCCCATGTTTCCCCCCCTTGCGAACCTTGCCGTCGAAAGTCGAAGTTGTAGTCGACGCGGGTAGGTGCCTGGTAGCCAGGTTGGCCGGTGCCCGGTGGCGAGTTGTGTTGCTGTTATATTCTGCGATGTTAGTGTGTTAGGGTTTATAACAGTTTAAGCTCCTCCATTCCTTTTAATTGATTGACGAAAATGGCATGGATTTTTGTCCTGTTAATTAAAAATAGAAAAAAGTTTGGCGACAGTCAGCTCGCACGCGCCAGCTGCTCAGGGAGCCGGCTGGCGTTCGAGCCGCCCCCTTCCGACCCAGACCCCAACCACCGAGCCCGAGCCCGAGCCTGACCAAACCCTAGCTGCGAGCCACCCGCGCCCCCCACCCGCCCAGATCGGCATCGGCGCCGCGCCGTCCTCCTCGGCTCCAACCCCGGCCGCGCCACCCCCTCCCGTCCTCGGCGGCTCGGCTCCCCGCCCCGCCCGCCGCCGCCGGCTCCAATTCTGCCGCGCTCCGTCGACCGACCGGGATGGCCGACATGACCCTCCTGCCGGCCGCCGGCGACGGCGCGGAGGCCGCCAGGCCCAAGAAGAAGAAGACCATGAAGTCGCTGTACCTCGCCTTCTTCGACACCGCCGCCGACGGCCGCTCCCGCGCCTGCCGCCTCTGCGGCAAGACCTACTGCCTCACCACCGCCACCGGTAAGCAGAGCACACACCCCATGACCCAAAAACCCAATCTTTTTCTTACTGAATGAAATCTTCAGAACACTGCAAGAACACCGTCAGTCTGCGCATTGATTACATGCCCAAATTACTTTAGAGCATATTTCCTCCGTATTACTTCCTTCCCAAATTACTCGTCTTAGACTTGTCTAGATAGGGATGTATCTGACACTGAAACATTGTATATAAATCTAAGACAAGTAATTAGGGGCGGAGGGAGTATAAACTTTTTTACTGAATTGGGTGTATATAGACACGTTTCAGCGTGTTCGTTCCCTCATTTCAGTGTGTACGTAGTCCATATTGAGATATATCCAAAGCATCTTATATTTCTGACCGGAGGGAGGAAATACTAACTCTCATCCCTTTCACAACGGTTCCAATTCTGAATTTGTGATGCAGGCAATCTGGGGAAGCACCTGAACAACCGGCACCCGGGCTACGACCAGCTCGCCGACCACAATCTGCATCTGCAGGGCGAAAACCCTGCCCAGAGCGCCATCTCCGGCATGTTTGCCAGGAACAAGAAGCCGCAGGCCCCGGCGCGAGCCCAGCCGCAACCTCAGCCTCAGTCGCAAGCACAGGTTCAGGTTCAGTCTGTTCAGGCTCAGGCCAAAGCGCGGGCCGTCCGTGCTCAGCCTAGCGCGAAGCCGGCGGTCGACGTCGACTACGTCAACTGGTTGCTCCTTCGGTGGCTCATCGGCTCCTCCTTCCCGCCTTCCGCCCTCGAGGACAGCTCGTTTGTCGACAGCTGCAGGTATCTGAACCCGGCCGTCAGGCTTTGGCCGAAAGAGAAGGCTCAGGAGATCACCCTGCAGGTGTTCAACAGCATGAAGGAGGATGTCAAGGCGTCCCTGCAGCGCGTCAGGTCCCGGCTGTCCATCTCCCTTGAGTTCTGGACTTCCTACGAGCAGATAGTGTACCTGTCTGTCAAGTGCCACTGGATCGACGAGACCTGGGTCTCGCAGAAACTCCTGCTTGACGTGTGCCGGGTTCGGTGCCACTGTACCGGTGCTGACATTCTGCGAGTTCTATTGGCTGTCTTGCAGGATTTTAACATTGACTTGAAAATCCTTGCTTGCACGCATAATAACAGCCAGCATGCTATCCATGCCTGTGAAGAGCTCAGGCGGGAGCTCAAGTCCCGGAAGCTCCCCTTCTGCTACATCCCCTGTGCCGCAAAGGCACTAGAGGTTATCATAGAAGATGGCCTACAAAATGTGAAGCCTGTGCTGTCCAAGGCCCGCGAGTTTATCCTCGAGACCAATTCGAACCAGGAGATGATGCTGGATTTTAAGCACTGGACTGAAGTTTACCAAGAAGGCCCATGTAAATTCCCGCTTGATCATTCAGCAAATTGGAACGGCAATTACAATGTGCTCGACATAGTAAAGAAGGTACTGCACAGTCCATGCCTGCATCTTATTTTCCATCACGGTTGTTAGTTCTTTTGTTCACGTTTTTTAATGTTTTTTCTTCAGGCCCCTAATGCGATGGATAACACCATCAAGAAGTTTCAAGACATTTTTGGGTCGAGGGACTGGGTTCTGAGTGACGAGGAGAAGTCAGTGGTGAATTCATTGCACTCGTACCTTGAGCCATTCTATAAAACTACGACCAACCTTTGTACTTGCAAATTACCAACTGTTGGGCTGGTCTTCTTCTTCATGGACCATGTCTTTGAGTTGATCAATGTCTGCCATGACAGCAGCCACCAGAAATTGTTTGAGAAAATCGCCAGAGACATGTCCAAGACAGCTCGTGACTTCACATCTCAAGCTTACAACATCTACACCTTCACGGCCGCAATTCTTGATCCAAGGATCAAAGGGGAGCTCATCCCTGACGCCCTCAACTCCGCCAACAACTTGGAGGACGCAAGGGACCATTTCGTCAGAGACTACAGCAGCATCTTCCAAGCTCCCGGAAATGGCTACAGCACCCAACAAGACAACACCGAAGATGGTGGCGCGTTCTCCTTCGCCGAAGAGATTATTCGTAAACGCCGTCGTGTCAGCATGAGCACTGCCGCTGATGAGCTCACTCAGTATCTTGCGGAGCCCCCCGCACCGATTTCCACTGATGCTCTTGAATGGTGGAGGGGGCACTCCTCCCGCTACCCACGGCTCTCGTTGATGGCCCGTGACTTTTTGGCAATCCAAGGGACCTCCTTGGATCCTGAAGAACTGTTCACAAGCAAAGGGGACAGTATCCACAAGCAGCGGTACTGCCTTCCTCTTAGTAGCATGCAGGCTACAATGTGTATAAAATCATGGATGCAAAGTGGGTATCAGTTCAATTTTCAGTCGACCATTATTGATTTCGAGAGATTAATCGAGTCTGCTACTGCTCCTGATGCTGTGAATGGTCCAGAGTCTTCTTGAGGAATAAATGGTCAGAAATTCAGGATCCTAGATTAGTTCGGCGGCATCTATTTCATGTACCATAGGTTCTCATCATGTAAATAGTTCATCTAAGCTGCAAATTCCGGTTTGTTTGTAGTCTCTGCACAAAATCTCATAGTCAGAATTATGGTGAGCAGCCTGTGTTTTCATAATCATGACATGTAAGAACTAAGAGCCTTGAAAGTCATGGTAATCAGGAGCAACAATGCAATTCAGGTTTGTTTCCTGTGAAGATGGCTTAAATGCTTAATACCATAAGGAAGATACATGCCCCTTCATGTGATCAGAGGAGTCCTTTTACTGCCCTTGACTCTATAATGGTGTAATCTCTAGGCAGTTCGCTTCAGTTTTTTTTTTTGTTATCACAGTATTATTACTTTGCCAGTACTACAGAGGGTGACAAAAGTGCTAGAGTTCAGTCCAAAATTACATCAATGGCGTTCATTGGTTTCTACTCCAGTGTGCTGCCAAAGAAGATGGGCATCTGATTCTGAAGAAAACAAGAGAAGAAAAGAAATAGATGGGCAAGTTATGTGCATTAAATTCATGTGATTTTATTGATTATTTTGTTGTTGCAGAGGAGAGAAAGCAACTTGAAGTTTGCAGGGAAGGTAATGCCGTAATGCTCCTCACGTCTCCTTGGCATCGGTTCCATCAATTTTTTTTATGACATGGGGTGCCACGAATTTTCGGTATTGATGGTTTTAAATTTTAAGATTTATGCTTGAAAGTCACATGGGAATGGACTGGGAAATGAGAATAGTGCATAAAGTAGTAGATGGTGTGCAAGAATCTTTAGATTTTATTCTGCTGGAATGTGACCTCACACAGGACAGACTGCCATGCCCACAGAAACACACACATGACACCTATGTTTTAGAACCTCCGAAGCACAAAACTGCCAGTAAATATTTTGTGAGTGAAAATGCGTGGGAAACTGCTGGTAAAGTATTTTTTTTAGGGAAAATGTGTGGGAACCTGCTGGTAAAATATTTCTTGTAGTACCCAAATTGTTGAGATATGGTGCATGAAACATCAATGGATTCATATTTTCCTAGGGAAACAAAACATCTTGTGAAGCTAAAATCATGGAAGAGTGTTGACTTTGATTCATTATATTGCATATTGCACCCATTGTCAACAACTAGAGTAATGGAGTTGTCACATGGCCGAAACCGTGATCTGACCTTGGTTTTGCACGATTGCAACCTAGAAATCTCTGGATCTTAGGACCACATGACATGATCACTGTTTTTATTTTCTGCATTCAAGGCACCGACCAGTTGCATGACACAGCATCTCCCTGCATCATTTCCTGCCTTCCTGGCCATCATTATACCACACTGATTAGGGATTAGCAGCATTTCAACGACATTGTTTATTATAATCGGATCGGTTATCTCGTGATGGGTGATGTAAATGACAGTCGGTTCCACATGTCAAGCATCTGATGATGTGTTATCGTGCGCTTAACATTATTATGCTGTGAGATGGTCAGCTACAATTCAGAAGCATTTTAGAGCACTTGGTGGGCTTTTCCTTTTCTATCTATTCCTCAAGTTTCTTCACCCAGCATTCTAATTATCTCAGATCTATGTGATCTACAGGATAAATATCATCACTTTTTTTACAGCAAACGGTCATAACTGTTACCTGCTCGGTATTTCCTCAAATTCTTACACGAACCTTAGAAAGTGAGAATTAACCGTGCATAGTTCCAGTTTACCATTCTCAAGTGATGGCAAGATTGGATTGGCGGTTTGTTTGCTTAATTCTTGTTGGGTGAGAAAGTTGTGTTTACTTTATGATATCATACTGGATGCTTCCTTCACTCAGTTCTCAACTTTCTTCACCCAGTATTTCAATTATTTCTGTGTGATATACAAGAAAAATGTTTGAAACGCAGCAAGTTCGCACAAAACAATTCGAATGGCGGGAAAAAATCTCTACCTTTATATTTTGAGTAAATTCCACTTTTTAACTCACATTTGTGCGGAACTGTTAGAATAAAGATTACCCCTCTAAGTTTTTCTTTCTCCTTTTACCCTCTAGTTGTGTTTTTTTTCTTCACATTTTGTGCCATTTAACTAGCCTTCCCCATCCTGACATTTCGAGACCACTTGTCAGATCCATGTGCCAGCTCATCACGAATCATTGGAAATTTGTTATTGGTTTATTTAAAAGCATATATTGCTCATTTTAACTCAACCTTGACCGGTACTTGTTCCAAAAAACTGTATACTTATAATCTAAAGCATGTGTTATAATGTTCTTTTAGAGCAAGTATCACTCAGTTTTAGAGTTAAAACAAGCGTGATATGTTTTTCATAAGATTTAAGAGATTTGTTGCTAATTATTATATTCATACTTCGTAGATATTGCATCTAGGACAACTTCCACATATGAGGTTGTTGGGATGAGGAAAAACTTGTGAAATAGGGCTGAAATGTGGAGACAATGCATCGGTAAGGGTAAAAGGAGAACCGACGCAATTTTAACCAGGTTACTTTCGACGCATCGGCACAAATAAGGGGTGAGAAGTGAATTTTAACTCTCACCGTGGATGATGGCGTGATTAGATCAACATTTCTTCACTCAATAACAATGTCTTTTTGTTGTTGAGAAACTGTGTCTCCACTCTACGGAGACATGATGGCATCATGAGAAGCATCCTAGGAGGTGTCTCCATACTCCTCTAATCACGCACTAACTGCAATTAACTCCACTTGCATTACAAAACTGTTTGACTTGTTGTTGCAAGTAGCCGCATGATCTCTGATCGATGACGACGCGACGCTATCATTGTTCGTGGCAGAAAATCTGTGGTGCCCAGAATACTCTTCTATATAAATAAATTTTGTGGTGATTTACTTTGTCCTACAGTTAATTAAGGTCCCTTGCAAAAAAAAAAAAAGGTCCCTTGCAAACAATTGGCAATCTCGATCTAGACTTCTAGACCTAGTGAAAAGAATAAGAAAAAAATACAATATGATTAGTTTTGATTGGAAGGAACTTCATAGGAATTTTAGAGAATTTAGATTCTTAGAATTTCATAGTTAGAGAATTCATTTGATTAGTTTTGGTTTGCACTCAAACCTGCTGGTACAATTCATTTTGTTTTTTGCATGTGGTGTCAAATACCCTTCAATCCAAATCCCCATAGTCTAGTTTTCTGATTCTGTAAAACTCAAGATGATAACATCTCATTAAATCTGATTGTGCGTTTTCATGTAAATCAAACAAATGATTTTGTGTTCCCTGCAAAAGAAGAAGAAGAGGATTTTATGTTTCAATAGAAACAACTTTATTTTCATTGCACGCGATGGCGGGACCCTGTCTAGGTTTCACTAAGCCGTGTAACATCATGTTCGTCTAAGTTTTATTGGACTAGTTACAGTGATCACAACTTCAAATCCCGATCACATAAAAAACAAGGAGAATTGATCTAAAAGGAGTGAACCGAAAACATGACCTGCCATGTATTTTTACAGAGCTTGTGCTCTCTTTTCTTTTCTGATCTTACACGTGCCGCGATCATCTAAAACTTGGATAAAATTCAACATGGATGCATGCGTCCATGGCCTAGGGTTGCTGCTGAGAAGACAGGATGGCGTCCAGCGCGGTCTTCACTTGGGAGAGCTCCGGCGCCTTCCCTCCTTGCACCGGCCAGAACTCGTCGGTCGCCAACACCTGCATATATAGGTGCCGATTAAGCGTGGATCGGGTTATAATTCATAGATCAGACATGAGACTGTATGTAGTTCATCGAAGTGAATTGGGTCGAAAGAGTAGTCGACGCATCAATGACCGATCGTCGCGTACCTTGACTTGCAGCTGCAGGAACTTGACATAGGTGATTGCCTTCTCGAGCATGGTGACCATGTCCACCTACAGGAGTTGGTTTCATTCAGAAAATTAGCAACTAATGACCAGGTCAGTTTTTCACAGGAAAACCTGTGCTTAAGCATGAGAAGAAATCATGGCACGCACCTTTGTGCCATTGGGCACCAGATCCTGCAGAACTTTGAGCCTCTCGCTGATGCGCTCTCTTCGGACCTAAAGATCCATGATCGATCGAGTAACTTGGATTAGTTCGGCTTCGATGAAACAATTTTCTCGCGGTGCAAAGAATCTTGCACCACAACAATAGGGAGAAATTGACTCATGCTGATTCTACCTTTGCAACGGCGCTCTGAGGATCCTTGGTAGGGACAACTTTGGCCTTGCTCTTCCTGCCTCCTCCACACTGCTTCTTCGCCGCTGCTTGCGCCTCACCACCCTTGTTAAGCAGAAGGACACTAATCAGTTTTTTTCACTCAAATTGACTTGATGCAAAGTTCACAAACGTATCAGTATGCATGGGAGGCGAAACTTGAGGTAGGTAGTTACCGAGCTCGCTCGCTTCTGCGCAGGCTTGGCCGACGGCTTGATGCTGCTCTCCTGGATTTCCGGGACGACATCGGCCGACCCTGGGTTCATGAACCCAAACCTGGCTGCACCATGCTGATGATCGGCCATGCCGTCCATCCAGAGCGCGCAGTCATCGTCACCTGTGCCGGCGTTATAAGCCAGCTGATGACCGGCACCGCCGGCATGCTCAAAGCTGAGCACCGACGAGGTGGAGCTGGAGGAGGCGCCCGGCGTCCCACCGGAGGCGTTGTACGCCCAGCTGTAGTAGTCCGCCGCCGACCCGCACCCGCCTTTGAAGTTGTCGACGAAGGAGAGCTGGGGCAGAGCGGCGGCGGTGTCGTCGTCCTCATCGTCACCGTCGACGACCACGCCGTGGTAGCCGAAGAGCTCGAGGGACATGGAGGAGGGCTCGTCGTCGTACATCGCCCGGAGCTCCCGCGTGGTGGCCTGCTTGCACGCCATTGGCTAGCTAGGCAGCTTGCTGCTCTGTGTCACTGTTCCCTACCTAGGTGAGATCGAGCTACTGGTGGTGATGGTGTTCCGGAAGCTACTAGCTAGGGTTCAGGGCAACTCTTGGCAGCTAGCTAGCTAAGCTCTGTCAATGCATGAGACGTGCAAGCATGCGACTACTTATATAGA
Organism: Thinopyrum elongatum; assembly: GCA_011799875.1. Taxonomy (NCBI): domain Eukaryota; kingdom Viridiplantae; phylum Streptophyta; class Magnoliopsida; order Poales; family Poaceae; genus Thinopyrum; species Thinopyrum elongatum. The sequence continues at coordinate 20,653 of JAAAXO010000343.1, forward strand.
GTGAGCGGTTTCTTAATCGAGTAGGCGCTAGTGTGGAGCTTAATGAGCCAGCAAGGTTTTGAGCTGTCAGTGGAATATAGGGTCAACTGCGAAGAGGGAGACAGGCAGCAGTGGATGGCATGCCATGCTGCTACCCCAGGGACACATCCATGATTAATTCCCTTGCTATGGTCAGCTAAGTAAGGTAATTAAGTAGTGGAAGTGGAGCTAACCCCCTCCCCCCATGTTCCAGTGCCACATAATCTACACTCCTCCGCATCCGGGCTCTCTCTTCACGTGGCATTCAAGGCCAAGTTGATGCCTGCTTGCTTACATTAGTTAAACAAAACAGGGAGAGGAGCTAGGTGGTGATGACGTTGTGACAAGCTTGTATTCAATTCAGGCTTAGCATGCATGAAACAAGCTTGCTGGGGAACTGCAATGCAAATAATTAGCTGGGATGTCATGCTCCCATAAATGTAGCCTCTCAACCTCCATTGCCATGGCTAGCTAAGCTATAGCTAGCCCATGTGTAAGGTAGCTAGCCAAGCACAAATATGTGTAGGTTCTTCTTCTAGGGTAACTTCAATTATTTCCCTGGTATATTGATCGGCCGTACGCCGTACAAGAGTTCACAAATATTGGTCAGGGTTTAGGTACCAGCTAGCACAGCACCAATAATGGTTACATTGGAAACAAGAAAGTATCTCCTACTTCCAATGGCAGCAAATTATAGTTTCCTGTTTTCACTGCAATTTGATTTTTGCATCGGCAGGAATTTTAGCTTCATCAGAGACTAATGCAGATCACCAGCAGTTGCACGCAGCAATTCGCCGCAGACTTAACAAAACCAGGTACCAATGTAGAATTGTATACATTTATGCTCTCCAGACCGAGTCATCGTAAACATGGCTCAAAGCTACTGGACCAAATGCAGTAAGCTGAGACGAAGCATCCATGCATATCTTACGCACATGGGAAATCGTTTGTTATTCACACATACCTTAAAAGAATATCTTGTGCCGGGCGATGCGTAGGATGAACACTCCGTGGACATCTCACGCGGATCAGGATCTGCCTCCAGCTTCAACGTGCGCTCACGATTGACTCGGTAAATTCCCTGTACATGGCCTAATTAATGAGAGCACTGGCCTTTCAAAGCTTCACATGGCCTAGCTAGCAGAGCTCAGCACTGCAAGTGTCACACTTATTGCAAGAACATAAACAAAAACCCCTCCCCAGAGTATAAACCTGGACGTGCGACGCAGTCGCGGAGCACCCACGTCTTTCCCTACCAACCAACCCAACGGAGCTCCTCCCCGTGCATCTCGCTGTAGGAATACATATTGGAGACGACGTACAGGGTACTATAATAAGGCATCTTCCATGACTAGTTGACTACACAAGGACGTCTACAATTATACGTGCATACTCTTTCGAGTAAACAAGTAGTGCTGCACGCCTGTACTATTCCTTGTTGATCAGGCAGATGCATGGGGGGATATGGACGGCTAATCCTTCGAGCAGCCAAGCATCTGCAGATCGATTTTCTAGTGTGGCTTTCTTATCTGAACTATCTAATGCTTCCTTTCTTATCTGAATTCCCTAATGGTTTTCTTTCTTATCTGAATTCTCTAATGGCTGTACAGCCACAGGTTATGATACCAAGGCTAGCTAGCTAGCTGCCCCTTTGCCGACCACGGCACGCGTACCCACCCACCATCTTGTCCCTAAGCAGCTTAGTCAACACTCAGTACTTACTGATGAGTAACTCCAGCATTCCAATGGTGTCCAGGCTATATATACTACTGACAGTAGGATATGCAATGCAACTGAGGTTATTTATATAGACTAGAGTCTTTACCTCGTTTAAATACATCAAAACGCGTCTCCAAGTATGTTGCTTTGCAGTTACTTTTATATAGGTACGCCTCTGGTTCAGGTCCAAGCATGCACTGCAAAACATAACCTGTTCAAGACTTAGGATTCGGTAGTAATATGCTCGTGAATATAATTGCTAGGCAGTGTTAACTCTACCTTGTCACGCACCCCAGGTACCACAGGATACAGCTCATCATATCCTACGAACAAGCTCTGAAATTCTTCAGTTATGGGGCAGAAAACTCAGTGCATTATGCAAGTCATTGATACCGAGTGAACCAGGATTTCAGGCATTGCTGAGACATTGCACCCTCAGCTCCAAGATAGCATTTCTAGTAACGCTTCTTTCACCCTTCAGTTAAAATTGGCACACAAAAGTAAATTGCACCCTTGTTAAGCAATAACCATACCAAAACAACCATCATAATTCACTTCAAGGAGAAAATTTATAAAACATGACATCGTCAGAAATTTTGAAAACAAAGACTACATGATACTAAGCTTCGTGTTGCGTACATGACATGCCTACTGGCACTAGATTATAATGGGGCCTGTTTGGCCCAATTTAAGCTTTGGCCTTATCAGTTAAATAAGCTTAACCAGTTAAGTTAGGACTTCGAACCAAACAGCTAGCTTATTTGGGCTTATAACATTAAACAGAACATCCCTGCCATAACATAGTCAAAGTGAGTATGGCCCAATTTAAGCTTTGGCCTATTATTTAAATAAGCTTAACCAGTTAAGTTAGGACTTCGAACCAAACAGCTAGCTTATTCGGGCTTAACGTTAAACAGAACAGCCCTGCCATAATAGATTCAAAGCAAGCAAATGGGCCAAAATTAGGGAGCAGCTCATGACTTGTTAATTTGGTTGCCCAAATAGCTTCAGGCTTATCTATAAGCTATAAGCCAGTTGAGCACCTTACAGGATAAGCTTAGTAGCTCACAGAAATTGAATAGCATAAGCAAGTATACAGCCAACTAAATTACTAGATCTTTAACTGTCTAGTACAGTCACTTGTTTCGGGAGTTAAAGGAGTTTAACAGTAGAAAAAGTAAAACATTGTCTTTGCTAGGGACAGATCTTCCAAGAATGAGACACTTCCCTTGGAACAGAATGAGGTATTGAACACCTAGACGATTTCAAGTTGATGAGAATAAAGTTGGTCATCTACCGCATAATAATGTAGTATTAGACTATATGTGTCAGGGCCTTGGGCTATAACCTGGGTATTATTCAATATATCCCTTTTGGCTGGGGTATCAAGGAACTCACATAAATACTCTTTGGTCCCATACTCACTCACAGGAGTGCCATCAGCAACTGGATTTGTGGCAATGTTTGGGGAGAAAGAATGAATGACAAGTGGGCCCCGAACTGGGTTACGTGTCCGCCTCATGGCGAATACTAGGTTTAAATTCAGTCAAACGGCATTAAGAGTACAGGGTCCTAAACTGGACTGTTGCAGAGTTCGAGGTTGAAATGTGAACTGAGGAAGAGTTCAAGGTTAAGACTCTTTCATTCAAACTAGGAGAGTTTGAGGTTGAAACCATTGCCTCAATTTGAAATGCCAAAATAAATAGGGTAGATACAAGCTGATGATACATATGAAACAGCAAAGAAATATACGGGGTGTATTCATGTTCAAGAGATAAGAGAACCATTGAAATTTCAGCCATGAGCCACAAACTTCCACTGCAGACATGTTTCCGCAAATATCTAAAGATATAACTGAGATGAAGCAACATGAGGTAATCCCATACTAGCAACACTAGCTAGCATTACAGAAGCCATGGGAAAAAAGAACAGCCTAGAGAGGTTTGCATTACAATCTGAAGAAAGCTTTTACTTCTAGTGTTCGACAGATGAAACATTACCAAGAGCCATCACTTCAGTTGTTCACCTACTGGAGTCCTCAAGCACCTTGTTGTAGAGCAGGGCGCGACTACGAATCCACACCTAATGACGCCATCTGTCTGTCGAGTTCATTGCCAGCCTTCTTCAGAAACACATCCCAGCCACTGCCATCCCCCCAATCCAGCATATCATATGGTATTGCTGTCATTAACCCTGGCCTCACTGCACCCTGCTGCATCACCACTCGAAACTCCAGCTCGTCCTCCCCTCTCTGCTCCTCATCAAGCTCCTCCCATGTGAACAGCAGCGGCAAGGTATAGCCACCCCAAGGATTGAAGTCGATCAGCTTCACCCGACCATCTGCTCTCACATACACATCAAATGTGTAATTCTCTGAACCAAACTGTGGCTCAATGAATTCTTCGAAGAAATCCTCAATCTTGGGCTGCACCTCAGCACTCCACCCAGGCAGAGAAGGGTAGTAGGCAGACGGGTCCCTCTGCGACACACCGACCAGCTTGCGCCCCCGCACAAAGCAGCGGAACTCTGACTCGGGGCGGAGGCCTGGGTACCACTTGCGGAGCGCAAGGTAGTACTGGAACCCGTCGTCCACCCAAGTCTCATCATCATCACTGCTTTCTTGCTCAGCATCCTCTTCCGGCGCATCACTCCCACCGCCGTGGGCACCTCCCCCGCTGCAGTTCTCACCAGGATCACTCAGGACACCGGCACCATTGGCGGTCTCACGACTGCCCTCTGCGGCATTCCGTCGAACACGCTTGGCGCGCACGAAGTCCTGGCAGGACCGGCGAGCGGAGACGAGGTCGTGGGCGACGCAGTCGGAGGCGCGGAGCAGCATGGCGACCTCGGCGAAGCAGGTGCAGCGGACGGTGCCGTCGGCGGCCATGAAGACGGCGTCCTTGGGCGCGCTCCAGTTGAGCTTGGGGAGCGCGGCGCCGCCGAGATCGGCGATGGCGGCGTCGACCGCGGCCTCGAGCTCCGGGAACGCGGGCGGGAGCAGGCCCTCGTCGTCGGAGCCGGAGTCGGAGTCGCCGAAGAGGGGGTCGGTGTTGTCGCGGTCGAGGAGGGAGACGGGGTCCGGGAAGTGGCCCTGGAGCGGGGGGAAGGGGGCGCGGCCGGACGTGAGCGTCGGGAGGACGAAGGGGAGCGGCCCCTGCTCGCCCTCGTCGGGGCCGTCGGGGTACGCGGTCCGGCCGGCGAGGTAGCGGAGGAAGGCGGCCGGGAGCGGGATGATGGCGGTGGGGACCGTGTTTCGCCGGAACGCCGGGTACCACTCCTGGATCTGGCAGCGGAGCAGCTCCTCCAGCAGCATCTCGGCCGGCTCGTCGGCTGCCTCGCTTTGGGCAGGGTTCGGCGGCGGCGGCGGTCCTCGTCGCCGGCGTCGTGCTTGCGGTTCGCGTGGTGAGAAGGCCGGGCTGCAAACGAGGGGGACTTCAGGAGGGTTGCGTTGGGCCTACTAGTACGTGCGCCGTTCACAAGCAAGGGTACCAGCCCGTATAGGCCACTGGCCCGTACAAGGACATTTGTATTTGTTGGGCTTCATCACCTACGAACGTGAGAGCAACTAGTTAACGAGCGCTTCTTCGGGAGCCTCGCAACGATCAGCGCTACATGGCGTGCTCTCAGTCATTCGCCACGTGTCGCGCTCTGGGCGCTCCCTCCGATTTTTTTTTTATTTTTTCGCACGCATTTTCGGCTTTTTAAACGTTTTCCCCCTTTTTTCGACGTTTTGGTTTTCCACCGGTCTTCCTTAGCTTTTCGACAAAAAAAAAAATCTTTTGAAATTTTTTTTTGCGCGAAAAAACGCGTTTTTTTTGCGAGAGTCACGGTTTTGCTTCCGCGAGAGGCACGGTTTTGCTTTCGCGAGAGTCACGGCCGTGCCTCTCGGAAACGAAAAAAAAAACGCGTGTTCTCTTTTTTTTTCTTCCGCGAGAGTCACGGTTTTGTTTCTGCGAGAGGCACGGGTGTGCTTTCGCGAGAGTCACGGCCGTGCCTCTCGGAAACGGAAAAAAACGCGTTTTCTATTTTTTTTTCCTTTCGCGAGAGTCACGGTTTGGATTCCGCGAGAGGCACGATTATGCTTTAGCGAGAGTCACAGCCGTGCCTCTCGGAAACGAAAAAAAACGTGTTTTCTATTTTTTTTCTTTCGCGAGAGTCACGGTTTTGCTTCCGCGAGAGGCACGGTTGTGCTTTCGCGAGAGTCACAGCCGTGCCTCTCGGAAACAAAAAAAACGTGTTTTCTGTTTTTTTTCTTTCGCGAGAGTCACGGTTTTGCTTCCACGAGAGGCACGGTTGTGCTTTCGCGAGAGTCACGGCCATGCCTCTCGGAAACGAAAAAAAAACGCGTTTTCTGTTTTTTTTCTTTCGCGAGAGTCATGGTTTTGCTTCCGCGAGAGGCACGGTTGTGCTTTCGCGAGAGTCACGGCCGTGCCTCCTCGGAAACGAAAAAAAAACGTGTTTTCTCTTTTTTCTTCTTCCGCGAGAGTCACGGTTTTGTTTCCGCGAGAGGCACGGTTGTGATTTCGTGAGAGGCACGGGCGTGCCTCTTTCGAAAAGGGAAAAAGCCCATACTCCCGGTTCGGTTTTTTCGTCCCGTTTTTTTGTGAAAAAAAGTTCGTCAAAACCTATCAACATGGGATCTAGTTTTGAAGATCTCGACGCGAGGAATCCAACGGTGAAAGCGGTTCGAGATTTGGATGCACGGTTTGAGAGATAAAACGTTTTGAATAAGCAGATCTACGAAAAAAGGGAAAACTCACAGGTTACGACAAGTGGCGCGTTGCATGTGCGCCACTTGTGGCAACCAGGGGAGTTGGAGTGATCTTTGTAACGAGTACTCCTCAACTAGTGATTTCGTACGAACGTTTATTGTTTATATAAATAAACTTATCTAATTCTAAAAAAAAATACCTTAAAAAAATTCCCCCAAAAAAGCTTTTCTTGTTCTTTTTTGGAAGAAACTTCTAATCTATTCATCATGACATAGCAGTACAAAGAACACATAATAACAAAAATTGGATTTTTTAAAAAAATATTATGTTTTTTATAACAAATTCGACAAATGTACTCCCTCCGTCCGGAATTACTTGTCGGAGAAATGGATGTATCTAGACGTATTTTAAGTTCTAAATACATCAATATCTATCCATTTCTGCGACAAGTAATTTGGAACAGAGGGAGTATAAGTCCTAATCTGATATTTGCAAAACTATGACCCTGTCGGCCTCGCTCAGGCCAAAGAGGGACTTTTTGGTCTCACGTAGGCCCAAGAGAACTTTTCGGTTTACCGTCGGCCAAAGAGAGGGAGATATGGGCCGAAGAGTGGCCGTTGGCCGAAAAGATGAACTTCAGCCAGCCCACGACCGAAGAGGTAGTCTTCTGCCAAAGGAAGACCGAAGAGTGGTCTTCGGCCACAGGAAAGCCGAAGTGTTCGGGATAAGGCTCTCGCGGCCGTCTTCTTCCTCCCGACCCCTCTTTCTTCGTCTCTCTCTGTTCTTCGCCGTTTTCACTCGATCCAACACATATTCGCCCTCTAAACGCCCCCACGGACCGGATCCACTAGAGGATAGGTATTCCTAGCGGCCTAGTCTTCGATCTATCCATGGGGTAGAGTGTGGGGGTGGAGTGGAGGTGTGGGGGAGGATGGAGGAGAGGTGGAGGCCGGTTTGGGGGGGGGGGGCTCCAATGGAGGAGGAGCCGCTCGATAGGGGTGGGGTTCTGTGGCGCCCCTTGCTCAATCGTACACTAATCATACACGCAAACGTGTACGATCAAGCACAGGGACTCACGGGAAGATATCACAACACAACTCTAACACAATTTCAACGGAGGTCCACAATATTACAGACCAGGGATCAGAAGATCCGAATACATAAGTCAGTCATACAAATATAATCTGAGTACAGACATAGTTAGACAAGTTCTGCCTTAAGAAGGCTAGCACAAACAACGGCACTAGATCGAAAGGCGTTGGCCTCCTGCCTGGGAGCCTCCGATCCTACTCCTGGTCATCTGGCTCGATCCAGTAGTAAGTACCCTCTGGACCCTCCTGGTAGTAAGCTCCGGTGGTGGCATCTGGCTCCTGGACTCCATCGTCTGTTGTATCATCAAGGTGGGGTATATGGGGAAAAGAGAAAGTAAAGCAACCGTGAGTACTCATCCGAAGTACTCAGCAAGCAAGGATCTATACTACATATGCAACATCATCAATGGAGAAAGGCTGTATATGTGGACTGGGCTGCAGAAATGCCAGAATAGAGAGAAGGCCTAGTCCTATCGAAGACTAGCATCTTCAAACATCTTCACAAAGCCATCATCTTGCAGCAGTAGAAGAGAGTAGAATAGCATTTTATTTAGCAAACATGTTGAAGTACAGCTTAAAGATCCTTCCTCGACTCCCAAGCGAGAAAGCGATCCCGAAGCTTCAATTAAGTAACAAGTATCCAGTTTAAGTAGTAGATCGGGATACACAAACTGAGCGTCCTTTACCGTAGGACCGGCTATCGATAGAAGATTCATCCCTGCAGGGGTGCACTACTGTTACCCAACACGCTCGATCAACTCTGGCCAGGACACCACTGCTGGGTAATGCCCGTCCTCGGAAGATCAACACAAAGCAGCGCTCTACCTAGGCTCAGCAGAGAGGTCAGCACGCCGGACTAACCTATGCACCCAGAGGTCTCGGGCCATCGCCCTGGGCACCCTGCGCGTTGCGAGACTGGCCGTGGTAGGCGCGACACTGAACTCGTCAGTGAAGTATCCAGCCCAATCCCGACAATCAGCCGCACGGTGAATCTGGACATCAGACGAGCTTTCGGAAAACGTACTTCGCAGAGGGTCCCATAACCATTATCCCGCGTGGTGGTAGTGGCGATAGGGACGTCGACCCACTCAGATCACACACCCAAACCAATAGGCTCAATAGTATCCCGCGGAGACAATCAGAGTCTCTGATGCTCCGCCACAATGTCACACTCGAGTGCCCCGGCACACCCGAAATCATAGATCCCAGCGGGTACCACCAGGGTGGACCGCCTGTAACAGAGGCAAGTAATCGTGTGGTCCTAACATCAAGGGGGAAACCCGAGGAATCACCCTCGGCGGTTCCACTCGACGAAATCATCAGGCGAACGTATGAGGTATCACCCTCGAGGTTCACACTGAGGGGTCGCACGACAGAGTCGTATTGGAAGTGGAGAAGGAGGAATCACCCTCGATGACCACGAGGACGAACAGCTATACTGGAGTATTCATCAGGAGTGCGTTTCGAGGTATCACCCTCGGCACTCGATAGTTACTAAGCGAGATCGTACAACTAAGGGGGGTGTGAAGTGAGGTGTCGGTCTCTGGTCGACGATCACGGTCGATCGGATCGATCGATCAGACAGAAGGGCAACAAGGATAAGGTGGTGGGGTCACACGATGGTTCATTACCAACCTATACAAAAGTTCAAAGGCAGGTAAGGTAGAAATGAACAGGTTACAACATCAGGCTATGCATCAGAATAGGAGCATACATTAACAGGAGCAAAAATTAAGAAGAGGAGAAAGAGATAGATGGGGATATGGAATGTCAAGGGGGGGGGGGGGCTGTGCCTGGTTTGCTCTGGCAAGAGGGGAAGGTCGTCAACGGGCTGCTCGTCGGTAGAGTAGTCGTATCCAGGTGCAGCGCCGTCGGTCTCAGCGTCTATCGAAGGAGAAGGGGGGGGGGGGAGAGAAACAATAAATTCACGGCAATAATGCAAACAACATGTATGACATGCCTAAATGATATGCCGAGGTGTTCTACTTGCCTAACTAAATGATTTAGTTAATTTAGGAATTTATCGGATTTATTTAATTAAAGTTGGGCACTATTCATTTACTGAAAATGGTCTAAAAGTTCAATGTTCTTATAGCTGCAGGCGTCTGACGGGAATGGAGGACGTATTCGGGTTCGTATCGAAATTCTGAGCAAGTTTCATATATAAATTATTTCATCGGAGTTACGGTTTATTTAATATGATTTTCTATAAGTTTTTATTATTTCTGAATTATTTAATTATTTAAATCAACATTATCCGAAACAGTGTTGCGATGACATCAGCTGACCTAAGCATGACGTCAGCAGGTCAACTCTGGCTGACCGGAGTCAAACCTGACAGGTGGGACCCATGTCATACACTGTGGCCTAATCAGAGAGGTTAATTTAATATTTTGAGTTAATTAACAGGTGGGGCCCAGCAGTCAGTGACTTATTAGTATTTAATTAACTAATTAACAGATTTTCTATTTATTTAAATTCATTTAAACGACCGGGCCCCACATGTCAGTGAGACAGGGCGGCCACGTCAGGTTGACCCCGGTCAACGGGGTCAAAGGGGCCCGCGGGGCCCCACAGTAGTCAGTGCACAGGGCGGGACCCACCGGTGCCAAGCGGGGGTGGGCGACGCGGAGGTAGTAGCTCGGCAAACCAAAACGCGGCGGCGCGAGTCGGGTTGGCTCGGGTTTCGCCTACGGTAGGGTCTAGGGGCTGGGGTAGGTCGCGTTCGACGCGGCTGTGTCGCGCGTCGAATGGCGGCGGTGCGGGGTGTGGGGAGGGCCGAGTTGAGCGCCAGGAGCTCGTCGGCGGCGAGGTTCTCGGGCGAACTACGGGATCGACAAAACGGGCTCGTTCAAGCGTGTGAGAGCTAGGGGGGGTCCATGCGACGCGGCGAAGCAAATGGGCAGCAAAAGGCACAAAATCGGAAGGTCGCCCGGGAGAGGAGTGGTGGGGGTGATGGGGCTGGCCTAGGGGGGTATAACGGAGCTAGGGCGGTAAGAGAGGTGGAGGGAGGGGGAGGAGGAGTCGAGGAGCTACAGGGGGGCGTAGGTCAGAGGGGCGGGGAAGGCGTGGTGCAGCCAGAATTGACGGCGAACGGTGGCGGGGATCCGAGGAAGAAGACGAGCAGGCCGGCGATGCAGAGGCGTTCGGCTTCGGTTCGTCGCGCAGGAGGCGTGAGCGGAGAGGAGCACGGCGGAGTCGTGGGCACGTCGCAGTGGTGAGGCAGAGGCGGTGGGCTACGCGGGGCGATGGAGCAATGGCGATGGCCGCGTGGCCATGGCGGTAAGCGAGCGAGGGAGGGGAAGGAGTGGGGCGAGGGAGGCACCAGAGGGCTGCGGGGCTCGCCTTATTCTCGCGGGGGCGCGGCGCGTTGTCGAGCAGGGGGGAGGAGGGGGGGGGGGGAGGGCGGGTGCGTGCGGTGCGGCGCGGCGCGCGGGTGTTCGACAGCGAGGCGAGGAGCAGTGCGGGAGGTGGGGGACGGTGCGGGACGGGCTGGGCCGGCGCTGTAGCAAGCAGGCCTAAGTGCACAGTAGCGCGTTTAGGCCTTTTCCCTTTTCTCTTTTCTCTTTTCGTTTCTTTTTCTTTTCTTCTGTTAATTGTTTAGGCCCCAAATGGATTTGTAAAAAGTGTGAGCTAGTCCTTAAATACAGTGGCACTATACCCTAACACCCAAAACTAGTTTGGGCAAAATATCATTTCATAATTGTTTTAAACAAATTAAAAGGTTGCTAAATATTATTCTCAGACATGTTTGAGGGTGTTGAGTTACTTACCCAATTTACTAAATGTTGGTTACAATTTTAGATATGTGCTCTGCAATATCTGTTATTTACTGAACATTTTAGTTTTTATGTTGTCAACTTTTATATTTCACTTTCATTTAAATTTGAATTTGAGTTAGAAGGTGAATGCAATATGATGCTATGATGATTATGCACTGTTAATCATGCTGACATGTCATTATCAAAAGTGATTACTGTTGCTAATCACGGGGGTGTTACAATTCTCCTCATATATAAGAATTCTCGTCCCGAGAATTAAGAGGAAGACTGCAAGAAAGTGGGGTATTCTTCGCGAAGACGATCCTCGCGTTCCCAAGTGGCCTCATCTTCAGAATGATTTGACCCTTGAACCTTGAGGAATTTGATTGACTTTTGACGAGTCCGACGTTCAGCTTCATCAAGAACACGGATGGGATATTCTGGTAAGACAGATCTTCCCGTAATTCAAGCACCTCATGATCACAGCTCGAATAGGATCCTTGAAGCAGCGACGGAGTTGGGATACATGAAAGACATCATGTACTTGTGAAAGATTAGGCGGCAACTGCAATTGATATGCCACTTCTCCTCGACGGACAAGAATACGGAACGGGCCAATGTAGCGAGGAGCTAACTTGCCTTTGATTCCGAACCGATGAGTGCCTTTCAATGGGTGACGCGGAGGTAAGCTTGCTCGCCAGGTTGATAGACTATTTCCTGGTGCTTTCGGTCATAGTTGCTCTTCTGACGAGACTGAGCAGTTTTCAAATGTTCACGGACAATGCGTACTTGGTCTTCTGCTTGCTGAATAATGTCCGGTCCGACGAGTGAGCGTTCCCTAGTTTCTGACCATTCAGAGGGGTTCGACACTTACGACCGTATAGAACTTCAAACGGTGCCATCTTCAGACTAGCCTGAAGCTATTGTGTAAGAGAATTCGGCATAACGGGAGAGATTCCTCCCATTTCTTACCGAAGGAGATGACGCAAGCTCGAAGCATATCTTCGAGCACTTGATAACTCGTTCAACTTGACCCTGTGACTGAGGGTGAAAAGCGGTGCTAAAAGACAGATGTGTTCCCTAGCTTCTTGGAAACTATTCCAGAATCTGGAGGTGAAGAGGCTGCCACGATCAGAACTGATCTCCAACGGAACACCGTGGAGTGACACAATTCGGGAAACATACAAGTCTGCTAACTGGCTAGCAGTGATTGTCTCCTTAACTAGTAGAAAGTGAGCAACCTTAGAGAATCGGGCAATGACGACAAATATAGCATCATTACCCTTCTGGGATTTGGGAAAACCAGTAATGAAATCCATTTGGACTTGTCCCATTTCCATCAGGAATTGCAAGGGGTTGCAGAGTTCCTGCGGGCCTTTGATGTTGAGCTTTAAAGCGGCGGCAAAAGTCACACATCAGAAACATAACGAGCAATGTCTCGCTCATATTAGGCCACCAGTATCTCTGGCAAATGTCACGGTACATCTTTGTGCTACCAGGATGAATTGACCGAGGGGTGTCATGAGTTCCATCATAAACGTGTTCCCTCTCATCTTTGAACTTAGGTACGAAGAGACGGTGTTGGAAAAATAGGATCATCATTATCAAGATGGAACTCCGACGGTTTTCCTTTTTCAAGGTACCGTTGATCCTTTCAACTTCAGAGTCATACCGTTGCATAGTTTTGATGTGTTCTAAATGGTTCGACAACGAGGGTATTGAGATAAACCTGTGGAACAATGGAGGTTCAATTTAAGAAACTCTTCATAAAGAAGAGGTTGTGATTCCTGAACCATACGGTTGCTGCAAAAGCCTTGCGGCTCAAAGCATCGGCCATTACATTGCCTTGCCAGGGGTGTATGAGATATTAATCATAATCGGCTATTGTCTCGAGCCATCTTTGTTGACGAAGGTTCAGATCCGGTTGAGTATACAAATACCTCAAACTTTGATGATCCGTATATCTTGCAATGGTTACGAGAAGGTAATGTCGCCATAGCTTCAGGCATAAATAACCGCAGAAAGTTCGAGATCGTGCACTGGTAATTTTCTTCGTGAGGACGCAATTGTCGGGAGGCATAAGCAATCACCTTGCGTTCTTGCATTAGGACACAGCTAATCCTTGACGGGAGGCATCGCAGTAATCACGAAATCCTTTTGGGAATCCGGGGTGCTAATACTGGGGAGATGTCAATTTATCTTTTAGTGTCTGAAAGCTTTCTTGACATTTTTCTGTCCACTCAAATTTAACACCTTTGTGAAGCAGATTTGTCAATGGTCTTGCAATCTTGGAAAAGTTCTCAACGAATGCACGGCAATAACTAGCAAGTCCGAGAAAACTTCTAACTTGCTTAACATTCTTCGGGGGAGTCCAGTCAAGATAGCCTGAACTCGTTCGGGGTTAACAGCAATTCCATCCTTGGAAATCACATGTCCAAGGTAAGTTACTTCAGAAAGCCAAAATTCACATTTGGAATACTTGGCATACAACTGGTGTTCTCGTAGCCTTTCTAGTACAAACGGAGGTGTAGCATGTTCTTCTTTATTCTTAGAATAAATCAGGATATCATCCAAATATACCATGACGAATTGTTGAGTAATCCATGAAATATAATATCATCAGACGGAGAAAGTTGCTGAGCATTCGTTAGGCCTAATGACATGACGGTGTATTCATAGGAGCCATAACGAGTGACGAATGCAGTCTTGGGAATATCCTCTTACGGACACGGATCGGTGATAACCCAACCTCAGGTCGAGTTTAGAGAACACCGATGATCCTGTGAGTTGATCATAAAGATTATTGATCCGGGAGTGGGTATTTATTCTGGTTGTGGCTTGGTAATGCGATAATCCTGAAACAAACGGTTAGTTCCATCCTTCTTCTTAACGAAGAGTGAAGGTGCTCCCAAGCAGAGGAAATGGGGTGGATGAAACCACTTTTAAGCGACTTGTCGATTTCTTCCTTAAGCTCGAGGTAGGTGATGCGGAGGCATTTATAAGGTCGCTTGGCAATAGGGACGGTGCCAGGCTTCAGTCGATGACAAACTCAACAGCTCTAGCCGGGGGTATTCCTGGAAGTTCTTCTGGAAAGAAGTCTGGAAAATCTCGAACGACAGGAACGTTCTCGATTCCTTCCAGAGGTGAGGCGTTCAAAGCATTCAGAGCATATATTTGAGCTTCAGCATCCCGAGTAATGCGGGCGGTATAGTTCACTATCTATCGGTGGGGTGAAGAAGTTGGACGACTTTAGTGGCACAATTGATCGAAGCAATGTGAGCTTTCAACCAATCCATTCCAAGTATAAGGTCTATGGTGGAAGACTTCAGGAGATGGGGATGCAAGGAATTCCAATCCTTTAATTTCGACGGTAACGTCAGGTGCTATTACGTCAGCATGACAGTGACCTCCGGGAGTTTTAATGACTAACGGATTATGCATTTCTCATATCGAATGCCAGCATAAATGCAAATTTCCAGAGATGAATGAATGTGATGCCCTGAATCAAATAAAACAGAAGCAGGTACTGAGTTAACAAGAAGGGTACCCATCACAATAGCAGGTTGATCCTGGACTTCTTCAATGTCAATGGTGTAGGCGTGTCCACGACCATGTGCAGCAGACCCAGTATTATAGTTGCGGTCTGGTTGTTGCCACGACCATTGCCATGGCCAGCACGAGGAAAAGCTAACTGATTCTGATTTCTGGCGGCAGTCTTTAGCCTGGTGTCCTGGTTTGCGGCACTTGAAGCAAAGACCATCTTCAGGACGAAGAGGAGCATTGTTTTGAATAGCTGAGTTTTTGGCTGCCTCGGTGGAGGAGGAGGCAGACGTGGTGCAGCATAGTTGTTCTTTGGCGCAGAGGTATTGGAACGGAATGCATTGTTGGGGATCCAAACTCGACGCTTCGATGCCGAGCCCGAAGATGAGCCAGCATCACGATAGCGCTTCTGCGAGTCCTTGTATTCCATCTGAGCGGTCTCACAAGAATAGCCTTGTTCGTCAGAGTTGAAAAGTCATTGAAGTCTTGAGCAGCTAGTGCAAGCTTGAGGTCGGGGTGTAGCCCACTACGGACTTCTTCTTTGTGTGCGTTGCATCGTGCGATGTCTTCTTCAGCATAGCGGGAGAGGTCTAGAAATTCCCGCTGATAAGCCTGACGGTCTGTTGCCCGAGTGAGGTTACGAACTGGGTCTTTCCTAGCGCTTCTAAATTGGTTGAGGGATGTAACGTGTACGGGAAAGCGCTGGAAATCATACCAGGTGATGAATCGTTCCAATAGGCGAGTACGCTGTGTGTGTGTCCCACCATTGAGCGCGGGGCCTTAAGAAAAAGGCCGCGAAGTTGACGTAGTTTGCAGGGGCGACATTAGCAGACTCCATTCGTGGAGTGATGTCGCGGAGCCAGTCATCGGCATCCCGGGGCTTGTCGAGTTGCGGAACTGCGTTGGGTTGAGTCGCGTAAACTCTGTCAAAGTATTGAAGTGGGTTTGGTTTGGTTGGTTTGTTCTGATGCGGAAATGAGCCATGATCCAACCATGAACCGGCGTTAAGCTCAAATCGTTGCATCATTAGCCGCCATTATAGGTCTGGCGGTTGGTGGCGTCGTTCAGGGGCTCACGCACCGACCACGACCACCTGGTCTACACCATCCTGCTAAGTATCAACAGGGGGTAGTTTAGTAAAAGCAATTGCGAGCGTTAGTGTCAAACATGATGTAACTCGACAACAAATTAAGTAGTGTAACAGATACATAACAGTAGTCGATTAAACATCAGATCCATACACAGTCGGTTAAATCGGGCAGCATAACGGCGCAAATTGAAAAAACTAGGACACACTAGGCGGCACCGCAGGCACGCGACCTGGGGTTAACGGATAGTCACCCCCACACCACGTGATTCAACTGTATTTGCAATATGGCTACATCATGCGTCGGCCAGGAAACCAACTGACAATAAAGGCGGCTCGGTTAGCTGCAAGTGCTGGACGATTGAATGTTTCTCGTCGCGTGCAGGATCCTGTTGTGCCCTCCATTGCACCTGACACGCACTGTTCAGAACCCCCGTTGTCTCGAATTCTGTATAGATAGATGGTCTGACGTGACAGGGTGCTGTGAACTCCCACTGCCAGGCCTTTCAATCATACTCGGCGGCCATCTCTGTCCCTTGCGTGGCCCGTAATAAAGATATATACTCCGTCGGTTGATCCCTCACGAAATCAACTGGTAGCAGTACTGTGTTCATAGCCTTATACGTAGTAGCGTCGATTAGCGCGAAACAACTCTGACGTGCAAGATTAGCCCGAGACATGGCGATCCACCAGACCTGACGTGCACTGATAGTCAGAGTTTATTAACCGTGCGTGGTCGTAGACGTGCGACGACGTACGGGTGCTACAGATAACTGTCGTAGTATCACGTAGCATCTTCCATACAGGTGATACGGAATGTACCGAAACACCAGTATCAGTCCAAGTTGCTTGTGCTCTCCTCGGAGAGTCCTATAGACCAGCAAGTGGCGGCATCATGGAACGCCATCACTAATATGTCACGCGCTTTAACCGTGAAAAAGGTGTAGCTCGCGGTGTTCTGAGTTGTCTGACTGTTTTCCATAAATCTGAACTTCAGCATAGTATGTGTCCTGGTTGAACTCGCGGTAAACCTCATAGACCATGTACTAGGGTACCAACGGTAGCCAAGTCTGGTCATCTTGGTAGCGATCAGGACACGCTGCGTCCAAACTTCCTAGGCGGCTACTTTTTACTTTGAGCCCAAGTGTCTTTTGATTTTGCAACAAGCTGTGTTCTGTATCTCTTGGCTCCCTTTGACGGACTGGGGGGAAACAAACGTGTCCTACATGCGAAATAGATTGTCGAAATTCTCAGATTTGTCAAATGTCTATGAGTAAGTTTTAACACTTACACCTTTGAAGAGCAAGGTCTTCACAACAAAACAATGGAAAGAAAAATAATTATCAGGACTACATCCGATCACAACTGACAAGGGAAAATTGCACTCAGATGATCCAGCCTAGCGGTTAGACAGCATTATCGACAGATCTTTCCTAAGGTCGGCGTTGAGTAAAACCTTTATTTTTCCTAACTCTACCTTGAGTAGTAGAAGAGAGGTCAGTAGTCCCAGACGTGAGCGAGGAGCAATAAACGCAGATCCTAATACCACCCAGTGAGCACAGTGCGCACCGGAAGCACAGCGACCAGTAAGCCCAGCATGTAGTAAGTAGTTAGTTGTATACGGGCTTTCTAGTTTGTACCTGAGGAGTTCGGCGCACAGGTACTTGCGAGCAGGAGCACCCCATAGCGTCTGTGCTATATGTACTGCTACTCGTCTCTATCAGGCAACTTTTACTTGTCGTGATCACTGCCCTTCGCCAAATCGTTACACTAATCAGATGCACCGCAACGACTTCATTGGATCACCGCTCCCACGAGTTGATACGGGAGACACCGCAAGCAGGACTCCGGAAGGTTAGATCACATCGCCTCCACACACTTTTCAACGGAGGTCCCACAATATATCAGACCAGGGATCAGAAGATCCGAATACATAAGTCAGTCATACAAATATAATCTGAGTACAGGTACATAGTTAGCCAACTGTTACTTCTGCCTTAAGAAGGCTTTAGACAAACAAAGACACCACTAGATCGAAAGGCGTTGGCCCGTCGCTGCTGGGAGCCTCCGATCCTACTCCTGGTTCCTGGCTTCGATCCAGTAGTAAGTACCTCTGGACCCTCCTGGTGAGTAAGCTCCGTTTGGTGGGCATCTGGCTCCTGGACTCCATCGTCTGTTGTATCATCAAGGTAGGGTATATGGGGAAAAGAGAAAGTAAAGCAACCGTGAGTATCATCCGAAATCTCAGAAGCAAGGATCTATACTACATATGCAACCATCATCAATGGAGAAAGGCTGTGTATATGTGGACTGGGCTGCAGAAATGCCAGAATAGAGAGAAGGCCAGTCCTATCGAAGACTAGCATCTTCAACATCTTCACAAAGCCATCATCTTGCAGCAGTAGAAGAGAGTGAATAGCATTTTATTAGCAAACATGTTGAAGTACAGCTTAAAGATCCTTCCTCGACTCCCAAGCGAGAGAGAAAGCGATCCCGACGCTTCAATTAAGTAACAAGTATCCAGTTTAAGTAGTAGATCGGGATCACCAAAAGAGCGTCCTTTACCGTAGGACCGGCTATCGATAGAGAAGATTCATCCCTGCAGGGGTGCACTACTGTTACCCAACACGCTCGATCAACTCTGGCGGACACACTTGCTGGGTAATGCCAGCTCGGAAGATCAACACAAAGCAGCGCTTCTCCTAGGCTCAGCAGAGAGGTCAGCAAGCCGACAACCTATGCACCCAGAGGTCTCGGGCCATCGCCCTGGGCACACCTGCGCGTGCGAGACTGGCGGGGTGACAGGCGCGACACTGAATCGTCAGTGAAGTATCCAGCCCAATCCCGACAATTCAGCCCGGCACGGTGAATCGTGACTCAGACGAGCTTTCGGAGAAACGTACTTCGCGAGGGTCCATACCATTATCCCGCGTGGTGGTAGTGCGTATAGTGGCACGTCGACCCACTCAGATCCACCCAATCCAATAGGCTTAAGTTAGTATCACGCGGCATAGATTTGCGAATCTCCTAGCCCACCAATTCCAATCGGAGTGCCCTTCGGCACACACCCGAAATCATAGATCCCAGCGGGTACCCACCAGGGGGACCCGCCTTGTGTAACAGAGGTCAAGTAATTCTGTGGCATAACATCAAGGGGGAAACCGAGGAATCCCCTAGGCGGATCCACTCGACGAAATCATCAGGGCGAACGTATGAGGGTAAACTCGAGGTTTCCACACTGAGGGGGTTCGCCACAGAGTCGTATCGAAGTGGGAAGGAGGAATCACCATCGATGACACAACCGAAAGTAGACTGCAGAGTATTCATAAGGATGCATTACGAGGTTATATCCCTCGGCAACGATTGTTACTACGAAGAGTCGTACAAACTAAGGGGTGTGAAGTGATTGCTTGTAGGGCGGTCTCTGGTCGAAGATCACGGTTGATCGAGTCATCGATGATCAAGCAGGGGCAACAAGGATAAGGTGGTGGGGTCACCGATGGTTCATTACCAACCTATACTAAACAGTTTATCATAGGCAGGTAAGGTAGCAATGAACAGGTTACAAAACCAAGATTCGAAGAAGAAATACGAGGCTATAAGTAATCATGGCATATAAGGATCAAAAGACTTCAATAACTTTCATGGATAAAAAAACATAGATCTGATCATAAACTTTTCAAAGTTCATCGGATACCACAAAAACACACAGACAAAGCGCTATATCAAATAGATTTTTCAAGAGACCATGTATGAGAATCAAAAGAGAGAGAGAGGAAGCAATCACTACTAAACTATAGACCCGTAGGTCTACAATGAAACTACTTCACGCATCATCGGAGAGGGCACCAATGAGGATGATGAAACACTCCGTGATGGTTCTAGAATTGGATCTGTGGGTTCTGGAAGTGCGGTGGCTGAAATTGATTTTCAGCGACTCCCGTAGTCGGGTTTCTGGGAATATTGGGGTATTTATAGAGCAAAGAGGCGGTGCGGGAGGTGGCTGAGGTGGGCAAACCCAACCTGGGCGCGCTAGGCCCCAGCGCGCCCTGGTGGGTAGTTGCTCCACTCGGAGCCCCCCTCAGGGTACTTTCTTGGACCAACTGTGTCTTCTGGTTCATAAAAAATCACCAAAAGTTTCGCTTGCGTTTGGACTACGTTTGGTATTGATTTCCTGCGAAGTAAAAAAACAAGCAAAAAAACAGCAACTGGCACTGGGCACTATGTCAAAAGGTAGTTCCAAAAAAATGATATAAAAATTGCTATTTAAAATGATTATAAAAATATCCAAAGATGATAATAATAATAGAATGGAACAATAAAAAAAGTATAGATAAGTGGAGGACGTATCAGAACACAACTACAAAACTATCAAATTACGACAGTTCATTTAGTTCAACACAACAATCGTCGGACAGGTGCTTCTGCATGAAATGCTCTTCTTATTACTACTACGCATCCAGGTCACATAATGAAGTCGGAACGCATTGACAAATGTCTACGCCGCCTCCGCCGCCGCAGCCACCCTCCAGATTACCTGCGGAAGGCTTTTCGTAAGGCGGTTAGGTTAATCTGCTTGTCATGCTTCGCGTCGCGCTGAGAGTTTCTTTCTTTCTCCATGGACCCACTCGTCTGGGTACTGATGTAGCATCATCACAATGGGCGAAAGAACGGGTTGTGAGATTTCCGTGTGAATAAAAAGAGATGGCAAAAAAACCACGTCATTCAGGGGAGGGGGCAGTGCCCCCTCCGCGCTCTAACATAAGGTGGGGGGAGGGTTCAAGCCCCAATAGTCCTTAAGTTAACTAATCTTTCATGGGTTGGGTAGGTTAGGTTAGATTACATGCTTGTCATTGTTTCATTGATATATTTTCTTATTCTTATGAGCTTTATGGCCATGTGCAGGTGGCGACAAAGCTGACATCTTGGTTGACACCCTGCATGGCATCGACGGTACGGACGTGGAAGACGTGAAAACTCTGGTGAGGCTCTTATCCTTCTGGCTCAACAACGTCTTTGTTTTGAACCTACGACCAAAAGACCAATTTCGCCATCCTCGAGATTGGCTCTCGGATGTTGATGTCAACTCCATCTTCGAGGGCACCCTCTTTACATACCAGTTGGACCACATCTTGATAGTTCACGTGAGTTTCTGTACAGATCTCGTGGCGCCGCTGTGTCAAGGCCTATCACAAAGAACTCGGGTTGGCCTCTCCTTGCTCAATGCATGGGCACTGACTCATAATCGGACATCCACTCAAATGGTTGTCGCCGAGCTCGTGGAGAAGAAGTTGTCTCATGAAGAGACGCCGACTTACTTAAGCCACACTGTGTTTTTTTTTGCTAGTAAGAATGTGCAAGTGGATGTCTTGGTTTGGTGTGGAGGAAAAAACTAAATAAAACTTCGAAAAGGATCGAAATGTCTTGAATTTCCCATAAACTTGTTTGAAGAGGATGGCGCTGGAGATAATACCTCACATCTAAGTATGACCGTCACATCGTTTGGGGCCCTTTTGTTTGTTTGTTTCTCTTTTTATTTGTTCTTGGGCTGTTTTGTGTTTGTCTTTTTTTTGATTGGTGTGCAGCCCGAGCCCAAAAACCCTACCA
This sequence comes from Thinopyrum elongatum, assembly GCA_011799875.1. NCBI lineage: Eukaryota > Viridiplantae > Streptophyta > Magnoliopsida > Poales > Poaceae > Thinopyrum > Thinopyrum elongatum. The sequence goes on from JAAAXO010000343.1 coordinate 42,188, forward strand.
AACGGACGTATTGCAAGCGGTTTGAGGGTAAGAGTTGGAGATGCTTGCTGGCAGGGTTCTAAACACCAATTGAGGGCTCTTGATTTGACTGATATAAGTGCTCTGTGAATGAAATTCGTAGCATACCACCGCCCAAGCTCGTTCCTGATCTTCACGCGCCAGTGAGTGCGATCTGGAGGCGGTTCATCGCCATCATCATCAACGAGGAGGAAATGAAGATATGGATGTCAACCAACTTGGACTTGTATCTGAACCTACAAGTTCAGCCATACACCCCCTGCCGTTATACACTTTCAGCCATCCAACCCAGGATCAGCAAATTTGGGACGATCGGAAATCCCACAAACCCCAAATCGACTATCACTGGCATTTTGCGTCAAGACCTAGCAATTTGTAGTCAGACCCAGCATTTTGCAGGCAAGACTCTAAAGTTATTTTTGTTACATAAACAAAGTAATGTGGATTTTTCGCTAGAAATGTTGGAGCATAAACGATTGGGAAATCCAAATTTCCCACCACCCCCCCCCCCCCACTTTTACCCCCACCTCAATAATGGTATTATAAACTGATATATCGCATATGAGAGAGAAATACAAACTTGTTGTGTTTTGCTTCCTCTATCAATCAATACCAGGATGGGATGATTTATAGGAGCTACTACCTACTCCAATTCATCATCTACCAACCACATCTAGCAATTCCGGAAAAACACCCTAGACAAACTAAAAATCTTACAACGATGAATGTTTCCCCCATCATTGGCCTCAGCTTTCACCACACGACGTCGGTCACATCAGCAGCAACACCTTGTTTCTCCCTAATGTCATCACCACGACGACGTCGAGTCACAACCAACCAAGACAAACTAAAAAATCTTGACAACGATGAATGCTCCCCAATGTCTTCCTGATCGCTTCCCGAGTTCTCTCCTGAGCTTCCTTGTTCGAGAGTCCTAAATCCAAGGTATTTCCCTACGGAAACATATTGGACAGGTTTTTTTGCATGGAGCATCCCAGAGTATGAGAGCGATGAATTTGGGCTGCCAACCTATGAAAAAGGGACTGATCTGGAGAGTGGGGGATGCGGAAAAAAAGCATACAAATTAATGTTTGTGAACAGTGGCTCCTCTGCATAGGAAGGAAGGGCTCATTGACGTGGCTGCGTTTATTCCGAGGTCCAGGAATTCGTTGGGAAATTCAATCACACTCATGCATCGGATATGAAGGAATGGAATTGAGGGGCTCATAAGACATTATCTTTACAATTCGATGCCAGAGAAATCTGCAAGCTAGCCATCCCGAAATCGGAAGTGGATGACCAAATTGCGTGGCATTATGGAAAAAGAATGGGAAGTTCTCGGCTTAGAAGAACCGTTACAAGCTCGCCATGCTAACAAAACAAGGGATACCCCAGCACCCTCAGCTGACGAGTGAGCCTAGTGATCGTAGCAGATGGGATCTTATTGGGAAAGGCAACAAAAGTCCCTGGAAAAACATCCGTATCTTTGGCTGGAGGAATTGCACAAAGACTCTTTGCTACCAAGAAAAAAATAAGTGCGGAGACACTTGATTGGATGGAACCTGTAGCATTGGTGGACAAGGAGAAGAAGAAGAAGATGATACCATGCGGTGGTGGTAGAATGCCACAAAAAGTAGAGCTCGAGGCAGGTGCTTCTCCGTTCCTAATATAAGTCTTTTTAAAGATTCAATATGGACTATGTATGAAGCAAAAATGGGAATCTACGCTCTAAAATATGTCTATATATATACGTATGTGGTCATATAGAAATCTCTAAAAAGACTTTACTTAGGAACAGAGGGGGTATGTGCTAAGAGAGAGATGGAGGTTGCCGGAAAAAAACTGGTTTTGGTTTACCGGGGGGATTATTAGCTACCGGTCCTGCCCGATGCAAGTTCAGGGAGTACTGAGAGGAATGGGAGACCAGGTGGGGTGATCGCTGGAGGTCCCGGAGAGGTTGCGACCATGTGTTGGCTGAATATTCTGGTCTTGTATGGTAGCTACCATCAGTTATCAATAAAAAGAAAAAACAAAGAAGAAGAAGGAAGAAACTCTTCATGTGTATATGGACCAACATATACACCATGAATGTGCAAGAAAACTCATGGAAAACGTTGCTTAGTTTAACATCAAGCGCAAGGAAAATAACACATGGCGTCTATTGATTGCAAATAGTGCTGCCATTACCGCTCCGTTTTAGGACATTTGTGTATCTGTGAGGTTCTCTGTTTCTTGGTCATCAAAAAGCAAACCGTGCTCAGGGCGCGGACCACATTGTTGTCGAACCTTTGGGTTCATGACCTCTCAAGTTGGCTCTCAATCAGTAGAAAAGAAAGCAAACATTTTGTACGTTCACGAAAAGGGATTCATCAAAAACCTCCTATTTGGTGATCTGTTGGGTGGATGCCGAGCCCCGGGTAATGGAGCAAGAGATCGAGGCATCTTCAGAAGAAATCCTCGGTCGGACCTTGGTCGGAAACGACGACTTCGTCACTCTTGGGTGTTGGGGATTTCCAGAGGAAAGCGTTGCAATGGAGGCGTCCTTCCCCAGTCTTCACTCGGAGGGAGCAATTTCCTAAAGGACGATCGTTTGTGCGTCAAGGTTGTTGCTGCTCGAACAGAGGCGAAGACGACCTGGTGACCGAGAGGGCCGGACCCTTTTTTCCAACGTACTCCACACGAGACAGTATCCTGTTTTGGGAACATTATAAAAGGTTCCTGAATCGGGTTTTAAGTTTTTACTGCTTTTTTCTTTTTGGTTTTTTTATGTTTTTTCTTTTTATTTCTTTGTGTTTTCTTTTTCCTTTTTATTTACTTATTTCATTTTTCCTATTCTTCTCTTAATTCCTTTTCTTCTGAATTTTTTGTTTATATTTTTTCAGATTTCAAATTTGTTTGAAAATTCAAAAAAAGTATCAGAATTTCAAAAAAAATCTATGTAATATTTTTTCACAAATTCGAAAATATCTCGATTTTAAAAAATGTTTGCATATTTTGAAAAAGTGGGTGAAAAAAGTGTTCTCCTTCTAAAAAATGTTCTTGTCTTAAATTTTGTCCCCAAATTAAAAATGTTGCAAATTCAAAAACGATATTTCCTATTTGTTCATAGTTTTCAAATATGTTCACTATGCAAAAAAAAAATGGTCCCCTTTTTCATAAAAATGTCCATGTTTTCAAAAAAGATCTGCCTTTTCAAATTTTGACTCAACAAATACAAAAAAAGTTCCATTTTTTTTTTGAAGACTGAAAAATTTGGTATGATTCTCAAAAGAAAGTTCACGTTTAAAACAAAGAAAAAAAAATGTGCATGTTCTCAAAATTTGTTCACAAATTCAAAAATTTGCCTTCTTTGAAGGTGTTCACAAATGCAAAAAAATTGTTTAGCATTTGTCAAAACGTGTTCATGATTGTCAAAAATTGTTTGAATTTTAAAAAATGGTCTTGTTTTTTTGAAGATTTGTGTCACAAATTCAAAAATTGTTCTGTTTTTATTTTTTCACACGTTCAAAAAAATGTTCACATTTCTAAAAACTGTTTGTTGTTATCCACAATTGATAGTAATCTAAAAAATTGGTCCTGTTTTCTATTTGTCCACACATTCAAAATTGGCTGTTTTAACTTTGGTTACAGATCCAAAAAATTGCTTTATGTGGTTCTTAAAAAGACGTTCGGACTTTCTAAAAAAATATCTTCAAAATTTACGAGGAAAAGATCAAAAAGGAAAAGTAATCCGATTGCCGAGATTGTGACTAGTTCTAGTATTCGCATGGCCTTTGACACCAACATGAAACAAGTGTAGTGGCTAGCTACCTTGGTCTATAGGGGAGGTGGTCGTGAGCTCGAATCCTTGGTGAAGCGCCGCCCGCGTTTTTCGTTCATTTTTAATCGATCCGCTGCCTACATGGCCGGCCAGTGGAGGATAAATGTGCGGAGCCTCACATTCTGCCGCAGAATGCGGCACATAGGAAGTCCCCGGCTGGATACTCAAAAAACCGATGCCTATTTGGCAAACTATGATGACATAGAATGTTTGTGCCTCAGCTTGGGCTTGGAAATACGGTTTTTTCAGGCAGGCAAAGCGTTTCTTCCAATGGTGGGTCTTCTTTTGGGTGCTCTTGAGTTTGTCGTGGAACTGGAAACTGTGCGGAACGAGTCCAGGCAGGGGGTGGTGGGGGACATCGACCGTGGCTCGAGGTCGTTTGCGGAGCAATCGTTGCGCGAGACTATATTTCATTCTCTTATGAGCCTTGTCATCGAAATCGGAGATGTCGTTGGCGGTCGGTCAAGAAGAAGAAGACGAAGAAGCCAGGTCAGCGGTGGCGGAGTTGTCTTGCTGTCATTATTCCGTGACGATGATGTGGCAGGGTTTGTGACCGTTTAGGATCAAAAAATTAATGAAGAAAGGGGCATGTTTTACTTTGTCCTTGTTATAAAAAGAAGAAACAAGATTAGTGCCTGCCAGCTCACACGCACTGGCTCTGCTTAGGGAGCTGGGCGTTCGTGCCACCCCTTCCAAACCAAACCTCAACAACCAAGCCCGAGCACGGAGCCCCGAACCCGAACCCTGGCTATAAGCCACCCTCGATCCCCCTTCCATCCCCACGGACCGCCGCGACCGTCCTCTCGTTCTGCCTCAGCCCCAACCCCAACACCCGGCCCCGCCTTCCCCTTCCCGTCCTCGGGGCTCGGCTCCCAGTCACCGGATCGCCACGGTCAAGGACAGAGCAGAGCAGAGGAAATTGAATCGAGAACCGGTTCAAATTTTTGCCACCCACGACGAGCAGGGATGGCCTGATATACCCCTCCTGCGCGTCCACTAGGGACGGCGCGGAGGTTCGGAGGAGGAGCCGCGAGGCCCAATAAAGAAGACGGACATGACGTCACCTACCTCACCTTTTTGAGGACCGGCGCCGGACGGCAAGAACGTGCCGGCAGGCTCTGCGAACAAGACATATTGCCTCACCACCGCAACCAGGAAGCAGAGCACACCACCCAACCCCCAATCCTTTTTACTTAAGGTTACACATCAAGAACACCGTCTAGTCTGCGCATTAATCAATTGGCGTGGGTGATACATGCACGCGTGTTGGATAATCATTCGTTTTTTAGCTTGTAATAAAAACATGGGATTGCAAAATGAACGAACTCATCCAAAAATTACAACTTCGTAATGAAAGCTTTCACGTGTTTATGGGTTCTCAGAACCTGCCTCTCAAGTTGGTTTTCAAAGAAACAAAGAAAGAAGCCAAAAATTTGTACATTCCAGAGAAGGGACCGAAGCAAAAGCCAAAACTTGGGTTGGGTGTTTGGAGCTTTCTCAAAAGCTCAAGGAATTGTAATTCCCCCCTCGGCTCCTGAGGAGATACTCAGACGCCCCAAGGCCCTATTTGGCAACTACGAGGCTTTGAGACGAGTTTGGGCCCGCAACTGCGCTTACAGCAATCAGCTTTCTGGGCATTCTTCCAAGTGTCATACCTCAAAAAAAAAAAAATCCAAGTGTCATTCCCCTCCATTGATGTTGGCTCCTCTTGTCGTTTGTCGTGGAGTTGAAGTGAAGCACGGTGAAACAAGTCCAGACGAGCGGTGTGACACGCGCTCGCTGGCCGTTTTGCGGAGGGCTCGGTCGCGTGAGCCCATGTTTCCCCCCTTGCGAACATGGCGTCGAAAGTCGAATTTTGTAGTCAGCGGGTAGGTGCCTGGTAGCCTGGTAGCCAGGTTGGCCGGGCACGGTTCGGGGTCGCGAGTTGTGTTTGCTGTTATATTATGCGATGTTAGGTGTTAGGGTTATAAACAGTTTTAAGATCATCCCTTCCTTTTAATGATTGACGAAATGGCATGGATTTTTGTCCTGTTAATTAAAAATAGAAAAGTTGGACGACAGTCAGCTCGCACGGCCCAGTGCTCAGGGGCCGGCTGGCGTTCGGAGCCGCCCCCTCCGACCCAGACCAAACACCGGAGCCCGAGCCCGAGCCTGACCAAACCCTAGCTGCGAGCCACCCGCGCCCCCCAACCCGCCAGATCGGCATCGGCGCCGCGCCGTCCTCCTCGGCTCAACCCCGGCCGCGCCACCCCCTCCCGTCCTCGGCAGGCTCGGCTCCCCGCCCGCCCGCCGCCGCCGGCTCCATTCTGCCGCGCTCCGTCACCGGATCCGGGATGGCCGACCTGACCCTCCATGCCGGCCGCCGGCGACGGCGCGGAGGCGCCCCAGCCCAAAGAAGAAGAAGACCATGAAGGCGATGTACCTCGCCTTCTTCGACACGCCGCCGACGGCCGCTCCCGCGCCTGCCGCCCTGCGCAAACCTACTGATCACCACCGCCACCGGTAGAGAGCACACACCCCATGCCCAAAAACCAGTCTTTTTCTTACTGAATGAAATATTCAAACACTGCCAAGAAAAACGTCAGTTGCGCATTGATTACATCCCAAAATACTTTAGAGATATTCCCCGTATTACTTCCTTCCCAAATTACTAGTCTTAGACGTGTCCTAGATAGGGATGGATCTGACACTGAAAACATTGGTATATAATCTAAGACAAGTAATTAGGGGCGGAGGAAGTAGTATAAACTTTTTACTGAATTGGGTGTAATAGACACGTTTCAGCGTTGTTCGTTCCTCATTTCAGGTGTAATAGTCCAATTGAGGATATATCCAAAGATCTTATATTGCTGCCGGAGGGAGGAAATACTAACTCTATCCTTCACAACGGTTCTTTTTTCCCAAATCGGAATTTGTGGGTGCAGGGCAATCTGGGGAAGCCACCTGAACAACCGGCACCCGGCTACGACCGTCAGCCGACCACAATCTGCCTCTGCCAGGGCGACGAAAACCCTGCACAGCAGAGCGCCATCTCCGGCATGTTTGCAGGAACCAAGAAGCCGCAGGCCCCCGGACGCGAGCCCAAGCCGCAAACCTCAGCATCAAGTCGCCAAGCACAGGTTTCAGGTTCATTGTTCAGGCTCAGGACAAAGCGCGGGCCGTCCGTGCTCAGCCTAGCGCGAAGCGTCGGTCGACTCGACTACGGTCAACTGGTTGCTCTCGGTGGAGAATCGGCCCCCTTCCGCCTTCCGCCATCGAGGACAGCTCGTTTGTGGACAGCTGCAGGTATCTGAACCCGGCTCAGGCTTTGCCGAAGAAAGGAGAAGGCTCAGGAGATAACCCTGCAGGGGTTCAAACAGCATGAAGGAGGATGTCAAGGCCGTCCCTGCAGCGCGTTTCAGGTCCAGGCTGTCCATATCCTTGAGTTCTGGACTTCCTTACGAAGCAGATAGTGACTGTCTGTCAAGTTGCCCACTGGATCGACGAGACCTGGGCTCGCAGGAAACTCCTGATTGACGGTGCCGGGGTTCGTTGGTGCCACTGTAACGTGCTGACATTCTGCGAGTTCTATGGCTGTCTTGCCGGATTTTAAAATTGACTTGAAAATCCTTCTTGCCACGCATAATAAACAGCAGCATGCTATCCATTGCTGTGAGCGTCAGGCGGGAGCTCAAGCCGGGAAGCTCCTTCTGCACACCCTGTGCCGCAAAGGCACAGAGGTTCATAGAAGATGGCCTACAAAATGTGAAGCTTGTGCTGTCCAAGGCTCCGAGGTTTATCCTCGAGACCAATTCGAACAGGAGGATGAGCTGGATTTAAGCACTGGACTGAAGTTTACCAAGAAGGCCATGAATTCCCGCTTGATTCATTCAGCAAAATTGGAACGGCAATTACAATGTGCTGACATACATAGTAAAAAGGTACTGCACAGTTCCATGCTGCATTTATTTCCATCACGGTTGTTAGGCTTTTGTTCACGTTTTTTAAGTTTTTCTTCAGGCCCCTAATGCGATGGAAACACCATCAAGAAGTTTCCAGACATTTTTGGGTCGAGGGGACTGGGGGTTCTGAGGACGAGGAGACGTCAGTGGTGAATTCATTGCACTCGTTAACTGAGCCATTCTATTACATTACGACCACGTTTACGGTGCAATTACCAACTGTTGGCTGGTCTTCTTCTTCATGGACCATGTCTTTTAGTTATCAATGTCTGGACATGACAGCCGCCACCAGAAAATGTTTGAGAAAAATCGCCAGAGGACATGTCCAAGACAGCCGTGACTTCACATTCTCCAAGCTTACAACATCGACCCTTCACGGCCTGCAATTCTTGATCCAAGGATCAAGGGGAGCTCATCCCTGACGCCCTTCCAACTCGCAACAACTTGGAGGACGCAAGGGACCATTTCTCAGAGACTACAGCCAGCATCTTCCACGCTCCGGAAATGGCTACAGCACCCAACAAGAAAACACCGAAGGGATGGTGGAGCGTTCTCCTCGCCGAAAGAGATTATTCGTAACGCCGTCGTGTCAGCATGAGCACTGCCGCTGATGAGTCCACTCAGTATCTTGCGGAGCCCCCGCACCGATTCCACTGAGGCTCTTGAAGGGTGGAGGGGGCAACTACTCCCGCCACCCACGGCTTCGTGATGGCCCTGACTTTTGGGCAATCCAGGGACCTCATTGGATCCTGAAGAAACTGTTCACAAGCAAAGGGGACAGACCAAGCAGCGGTACTGCCTTCCTCTAGTAGCACAGGCTACAATGTGTATAAAATCATGGATGCAAAGTGGGATTCAGTTCAATTTTTCAGTCGACCATTATTGATTTAGAGAGATTAATCGAGGTCTGTACTGCTCTGATGCGTGAATGGTCCAGAGTCTTCTTGAGGAATAAATGGTCAGAATCAGATCCTGATTAGTTCGGCGGCATCTATTTCATGTACCATAGGTCTCATCATGTAAATAGTTCATCTTAAGACTGCCAAAATTCCGGTTTGTTGTAGTTCTGCACAAAATCTCATAGTCAGAATATGGTGAGCAGCCTGTGTTTTTCATTAATTCAGAATGTAAGAGAACTAAGAGCCTTGAAGTACCATGGTCAATCAGGAGCAACAATGCAATTCAGGTTTGTTTCCTGTGAAGATGGTTAAATGCTTAAACCATAAGGAAGATACATTGCCCATTCATGTGACAGAGGAGTCCTTTTACTGCCCTTGACTCTATATGGTGTAATCTTAGGCAGTTTTTTTTCGCCCCTTTCAGTTTTTTTTTGTTATAACCCCCAGGTATATACTGGCCAGACTACAGAGGGGGACAAACAGTGCTAGAGAATTCAGTCCAAATTACATCAATGGCGTTCATTGGTTTCTACTCCAGTGTGCTGCCAAAGGAAGATGGCATCTGGATTCTGAAGAAAACAAGAGAAGAAAAGAAATAGATGGGGCAAGTTATGTGCATAAAATTCATGTGATTTTATTGTTTTTTGTTGTTGTTGCAGAGGAGAGAAAGCACTGAAGTTGGCGGGAAGGTAATGCCGTAATGATTCCTCACGTCTTCTTGGCATCGGTACCATCCATTTTTTTTTGACATGGGTGCCACGAATTTTCGGTATGATGGTTTTAAATTTTAAGATTTATGCTTGAAAGTCACATGGGAATGGACGGGGCACTGAGAATAGTGCATAAAGTAGTAGATGGTGTGCAAGAATCTTTAATTTTATTCTGCTGGATGTGACCTCACAAAGGACAGGATGCCATGCCACAGAAGAACACACACCACATGACACCTAGGTTTTAGAACATCCGAAGCCAGAAAACTGCCAGTAAATATTTTTGTGAGGGAAAATGCGTGGGAAAGGAAACTGCGGTAAAGTATTTTTTTAGGAAAATGTGTGGGTAGGACTGCTGGTAAAATATTTCTTGTAGACCCAAATTGTTGCGGAGGATGGTGCCATAAACATCAATGATTATATTTCCTGGGAAACAAACCATCTTGTGAAGCTTAAAATCATGGAAGGTGTGACTTTGATTCATTATATTGCAATTGCACCCATTGTCAACAACTAGAGAATGGAGTGGGTCACATGGCCGAAACCGTGATCTGACCTTGGTTTTGCACGATTGCAACCTAGAATCTCTGGATCTTAGGACCACATGACATGATCACTGTTTTTAGTTTTCTGCATTCAAGGCACCGACAGTGCAGACACAGCATCCTCCCGGCATCATTTCCTGCCTTCATGGCCATCCATTATACCACCACTGATTAGGGATATTGCAGCATTTCAACGACATTGTTTATTATAAGGATCGGTTATCTCGTGATGGGTGATGTTGTAAATGACAGTCGGTTTTCCACATGTCAAGGCATGCTGATGAGGTGTTATGTGCGCTTAACATTAATTATGCTGTGAGCTGAAGATGGTCAGCTACAATCAGAAGACATTTTAGAGCAACTTGGTGGGGCTTTTCCTTTTCTATCTATTCTAAAGTTTCTTACCACAGCATTCAATTATCTCCGATCATGTGATTACAGGATAAATATCATCACTTTTTTACAGAAACGGTCATAACTGTTACCTGCTCGGTATTTCCTCAAATTCTTACACGAACCTTAGAAAGTTGAGAATTAACCGTGCATAGTTCCAGTTTACCATTTCAAGTGA
>JAAAXO010000344.1:16127-52340 GCA_011799875.1 Thinopyrum elongatum
AATATTTTTGAGAATCAAGAATTTGAAAATAATTTTTAAAACATAATTTTTTTAGAAATACCAAACAATTTAAAAAATGACCAATTTTTAGAAACCCGGACAAAAATTGAAACTCGATTTAAAAAAAAACTGAACAGATTTATATTCCGATTTTTTTTAAAATTGCAAAAAAAATTGAAAACAGGAACAAAATATTGAAAAATCCAAACTTTGTTGAAAACATGCACAAATATCGAACATTTTTGGAAATTGTGAACAAAATTTCAGAATGAGAAAATTTGGAAATTTCAATTTGTTTAATTGTGAACAAAATTTAAAAATAGAAACATTTTTTGAATATGTGAACAAAATTTTGGAATTACGAACATTGTTTGAAAAATGTGAACAGATTTTGACAACACGAATATTTTTTGAAATTCCGAATAAAAAATTGAAAGTTCGAAAAAGCTTCAAAAGAAAAATGAACTTTAAAAGAAAATAAAAACGCAAAAGAAAGGAAACATAGAAAAGAAAAAAGAACGAAAAAAAACCCGCCAAAAAGCGGTAGAAGAAAATAAAACAGGAAAACCGGTTCTGGGAACCATCTAGAAGGTTCTCAAAACTGGTTTTTTAGGTGAACCAGTGATTTTATTCATTGTTCAAAACCGGAGGAATACAAATGATATCAGGAAATTTTAAAAAATGTTCCCTTTTTCAAAATTTGTTCAAAAATTTTCTTGTTCTAAAATTTTGTTCACAAATTCAAAAATGTTCCTTTTTTAAAAAATTGTCCACAAATTCTAAAATTGTTCAAATTTTGTCAAAACTTGTTCGTGATTGTCAAAAATCTTTGGAATTTTTAAAATGTTTCCATTTTTCAAGATTTGTTCGTAAATTCAAAAAAATGTTTGTGATTTTAATTTTTTTCAACCTATTATAAAATTGTTCACATTTTTTAAAAACTTCTTCATGTTCATCAAAATTGGTCAGAATTTTATTTTTTTCCTGGTTTTTCGAAATTTGTCCACAACTTAAAAAATTGTTCCTATTTTAAAGTTTGTTACCATTCGAAAAATTGTTCACGTTTTCTGAAAACCCTTGTGTGTTTTCCTGAACACTTTTGTGACTGTCCTGGTTTCATGCTCGCAATGGAACCGGGGATGCCTTTTGGCTCCCTGATGCTCTAAAAAAACTCATGTGTTTTTTGTCAAAAACGTTCAGATTTTTTTTAAAATATTCAGAATTTTCAAGAAATGATTGAAAAAGGAAAAAAAAATCTATCTGCCAATGTTGCTAGTTCTAAAGTATTGACGTTGTCATTTCACCATGAACACGAATCAGTCGCAGTGGCTAGCTACCTATGTCTACCAGAGCGCGGTCGCGACCTTGAATCCTGGATGACACTTGTTTTTCTCTATTTTTTTACACTGCTAGCAGCCTGCTGATTTTTTACACTTCTGGCAACCTGCGTGGGCCGGCCCAGTCGGGCGACTTCCCTGTGCGAAGCCCCGACATTCTGCCGCAGAATGCGACAGATAGGAGGTCCCGAGTAACGGGTGTTGCTAAAAAAACGCAGGGTAGCGAGCCTGTTCGAGCTCTCCCGAGCAAAGAGATCCAGCCTCAGCTAGGACTCGAGTTTGGGTAATTGAGCGTTTAAAAAAACAGAACTTGCGCGTTTAGGTAGTTGAGCTGATCTAATCCTCAACGACTACAATACTCCCTCTGTTCACAAGAATAGGATGTTTTGATTTTTTCACTGTGAACTACATACGGACTAATGAGTGAACAAACACATTAATAATATGAAAGATTAAAACATCTGGTTTAGAAAAATTTAGTATATCTTATATTTATGAATGAAGAGAGTACTAAATAATATGAAAATGTATTGTATTGTGTTTTGTCATAATTATCAATAGGTTTTGTCTAAACTAGGTCAAACTTTGCATTGTTTGGCTTCTGACAAAATTTATACGCCTTCTTTCCAAACACACAGGAGTGCGATTCATGATTTGTGAAATTAGACCTAACCTTGTGTAGTTGCACGGTACTTATAATGATTATAATCAATAGGACTCCCGCATGAATCTTATTGTCCAGACCGCATCACTCATAGCCGTAAATTGGACATGGCTGGTTTTGGTAAATGGGCTCTTGTACACATAACGCATGCTCGAATGTCGGGGTGAGATGAAAAGAGGCAGCCAAACTTAATAGCATCTACAATTGTGATGATGTATAGTCTATGAGCATGCTTCACATGAGAAGAGCCCAATTTTTTCACCTGGACAAGACAAGACGCTTAGGCACATGGGTTTGCTCCCAAATAACATTCCCACGGGTTTGAAGAGCAAATTACAGTGTTTCTTCATGTTGCAGGTCATAACCAGAGGTTTATGGTGATTCACAACAACTTTAGGTGATCCATAGATGATTCCCCAGTATTTTAGGCAAGCGTATGCAAATGGTGAGCTGTGAGTCAACTAGTGAGACACCTTTGAAGATATGAACGGTGAGAGTAATGTTGGTTATTTGGTTTATCTTAGGACTTTGGCCTCATGATTATTAATTATGGAGATGGTTGCCCCCACCCCACCCCCATTTTAAAAAGGAAAAATGTGTTGGTTATCAAAGACTCGAAGGTACTTAGCCACCTCGGAAAATTGGGCTAAAACTCACCCTGGTCTTGCTGTTATTAGGACGCCCAGGTCCATGAGGTCTAGGAAATTCTCTCTGGATACCCGGGTCCCCGGGCTCCTGGATCCCCGCCCCCGGGTTGCACATGAACTCTCTGGATACCATGGGTCCCTAGGGTCTAGGGTTTGTTCCCCTCTAGATACCCTAGGTCCCGAGGTTCTCAGCGAGGCAACAACTATATCTTTGTGGTGGGATACTCATCCTTCTTCCACCTTCATCCCTAATCTTCATTCCTGAGCTTCTTGACCATTGCCACACCCTGAAAGATTGAGTCATCTTCACCCCTCCACTCAAACTCCACTAAACTTTAAAGACTGGAAGAGAATCACCCGATATACACCTCCACCAAATCAATTCATGATCCCCATACTTGCTCACCATCAAACTTGTTACTCTTGGAGATTTGGGACTCCTAGGCAGCATGAGTCAAGCCCGAAAGCTTACTTGCTTGTGGTGTGATCCATGGAGTCTGTAAAGGTCCGATGGTCCCCTTCAAGACCAGCCACGAGTGATTTGAGGCTCATCGTTGGGGGCGACTTAAAGGCAGACTAGGGTGAACCACTTGGTGGTGTTCGGGAGCTTTGGCTTCTGCACGTCTCAAACGAAGACTAGCACTCCACAAGAGTGTGAACTTAGGGATACATCCGCGTCTCTAACTTGTCTGCTTTATCCATTCTCGCACCTTTGTTTGTGTTTATTTGCTAGCTAGCTTGTTGCTCTTGGTTGTCTTGTTTACTAGCTTGCTTGTCACATAGGTTGTTCTCATCGTTGATTGCATATCTATACAACTTGCTTTATCCGACCATCCCCTTGGTAATTAAGCTAAAAACTGCAGTATGATATTCACCTCCTCTAGTTGTTTCAATAAGCAACAATAATTGATTAATGTCCCGGAGTATGTAACTATTTTAGAGATAACCTTCAGGTCCCCGTGATCATTGGTTGAGCCTCATGGAGGCCAATGGGGGCCTTGAACCCCTTCCAAAATTTAAAAAATAGTACTCCATCCATTCCAGAATATAAGGTGTATTAATTTCCATGCAAGTCAACCATTTGAATATTTAACCAAGATTATAGAATAAAATAACATAACATCTGTAATACTAGATAAAATATGAAACTAATTTTCATGATGAATCAAATGATATAAATTTCGTATTGTGGATATTGATATATTTTTCTAAAATATTGATCAAATATGCTCATTTGACTTTTCAAAAAACTAATACATCCTATATAAAGGAACGGAGGGAGTACTAACCATTACGTCCAGCCGAGGCACGCTCTTCTCTCTCCTCCCTTTCCATTCTCCCAAACCTCTGCGTGCTGGGCGCTGGCTGCGTGCTACTACCACTATTGCTCGGCATTAGCTGCCTTCTGCTGCTGGGCTGACTGCTGTTGTTGCCCGTTGCCTGCCTCCTGCTGCTACTGGGCCCTGGCTGGTGCCCCTTCTTTCTCGGTGTCGGTTCTTGGCTGTTGATTGCTGCCTGTTGCACACACTACGGTCAGCGGATGAACTAGACGGTGCCGATTGCCGAAGGATAAGACTATATGAGTAAGGTATGTTTCAAAATCAATTGAAGAAATATGGTTCAGTAATGTTTAGAGACTTGCATAAAATTTTGATTGCCATGTCATCCATGTAATTGTGTTCTCATGCTGCCTAATTAAGTATCCATGGTTTTCTCATGCAGACAAGTCAGAGACGCGGATGTATCTCACGCACCGGCCCATGCCCAGGACGCGCCCTGACACGCTCTATGTGGGCGGGCTCCAACAGAACACCGCGATCACCCCGCTGCTGCCAACTAACTCACACACGCACATACACAAGCCATACACTAGTCATACAATGCCCATACACACACGGCCACACGCGCACACACACGCCCACGCCCTACACGGACCGCACCTGGTGCACCCCACGCCGGGCATCGCCATCGCCACGCGCTCGCCGAGAGCCACTGCCGAGGCCTTCATGTCCGCCGCGCTCGCCGCCTCCGTGGCCTCCACTTCCCAGCGGCATCGCACAGCCATCACCATAGACCTCTCATTGGCGCTCAACAGCAGCGGACCACCGTAGCCCGACACCTAGCGGCATCGCACCGCCATCATAGGCCTCCAAAAACTAACGGCTCTGATGCCAATTGTTGGGGCTGAACCCTTGCTAGCGCTCTCTCTCTCTCTCTCATGCACGGACAGAGGAAGAAGGAGAAGGAGCACACAGGTGGTTTTCTTGGCGATGAACGCCTCCGTTGCCATACAACGTTTTTCTTTTCTCCAGCTCGAACTGAATACCACAGCAGTACTGATACGTCCATTTTGCATCATGTTTTCTTACTGTTATTTATAGTGTTTTTATGCAATATAATACTTTATGGAGTAATTCTAATGTCTTTTCTCTCATAATATGCAAGGTTTACACAAAGAGCGAGAATACCGGCAACTGAAATTCTGGACCTGAAAAAGCTATGTCAGAGATACCTATTCTGCACATCTTCAAATGAGCTGAAATTTTACGGAGAACTATTTTGGAATAAATAAAAAATACTGGAGAAAAGAACTACCGGAGGGGGCCACCCAGGTGCCCACTAGGCGCGCCCTGGTGGGTAGTGGGCTCCTCGGCCCACCTCCGGTGCCCATCTTCTGGTACATAAGGTCTTTTGACCTAGAAAAAATCAGGAGAGGACTTTTGGGACGGAGCGCCGCCGTCTCGAGGCGGAACTTGGGCAGAAGTACTTTTCCCTCCGATAGAGCGATTCCGCTGGGGTAATTCCCTCCGGGAGGGGGAAATCGAAGCCATCGTCATCACCAACAATCCTCTTATCTTTGGGAGCCCAATCTTCATCAACATTTTCAACAGCACCATCTCATCTCAAACCCTAGTTCATCTCTTGTGTTAAATCTTTGTATCAAAACCACATATTGGTACCTGTGGGTGACTAGTAGTGTTGATTACATCTTGTAGTTGATGCTAGATGGTTTATTTGATGGAAGATCATATGTTCAGATCCATTATGCTATTTAATATCCCTCTGGTCTTGAGCATGAATATTATTTGTGAGTAGTTGCCCTTGTTCTTGAGGCCACGGGAGAAGTCATGTTGCAAGTTGATATCCCACAAGTATAGGGGATCGCAACAGTTTTCGAGGGTAGAGTATTCAATCCAAATTTATTGATTCAACACAAGGGGGGGCCAAAGAATATTCACGAGTATTAGCAGTTGAGTTGTCAATTCAACCACACCTGAAAGACTTAATATCGACAGCAAAGTTTTTAGTAGCAAAGTAGTATGGAAGTAACAGAAACGATGGTAGCAGTAGCAATAACAATTTTGTAGTGATTGTAATAGCAGCACGACGAAAGTAACTTAGCAAAGATCAATATGTGAAAATCTCGTAGGCATTGGATCAGTGATGGATAATTATGTCGGATGGCATTCATCATGCAACGGTTATAACCTAGGACGACACAGAACTAGCTCCAATTCATCAATGTAATGTAGGCATGTATTCCGTATATAGTCATACATGCTTATGGAAAAGAACTTGCATGACATCTTTTGTCCTACCCTCCCGTGGCAGCGGGGTCCATAAGGAAACTAACGGATATTAAGACCTCCTTTTAATAGAGAACCGGAACAAAGCATTAGCACTTAGTGAATACATGAACTCCTCAAACTACGGGAATCACCAGAAAGAATCCCAATTATTGTCACCTTGGGGTATGCGGATCATAACTCGTAATAGGTGTCTACAACTTGCAAGATCGAATCAAGAACACATATATATTCATGAAAACATAATAGGTTCAGATCTGAAATCATGGCACTCGGGCCCTAATGACAAGCATTAAGCATAGCAAAATCATAGCAACATCAATCTCACGACATAATGGATACTAGGGATCAAATCCTAACAAAACTAACTCAATTACATGATAAATCTCATCCAACCCATCACCGTCTAGCAAGCCTACGAAGGAATTACTACTCCCGGTGGTGAGCATCATGAAATTGGTGATGGAGGAAGGTTGATGATGATGATGACGACGGATTCCCCACTCCGGAGCCCCGAACGGACTCCAGATCAGCCCTCCTGATGAAGAATAGGAGGCGGTGGCTGCTCCGTATCGTAAAACGCGATGAATCCTTCTCTCCGATTTTTTCTCTCCGCGAATAGGTATATATAGAGTTGGACTTAGGGTTGCGGGAGCTCCAGGGGGCCCACAAGCCTGCAGGGTGCGCCCTAGGGGGGTAGACGCGCCCGCAGGGCTTTTGTCTCCTGGGTGGCCCCCCTCTGGTATCTTTTTCCGCCAGTATTTTTATTTATTCCACAAAAATTCTCCTTAAATTTTCAGGTCAATCCGAGAACATTGATTTCTGCACAAAAATAACATCATGGCAATTCTGCTGAAAACAGCGTCAGTCCGGGTTAGTTTCATTCAAATCATGCAAATTAGAGTCCAAAATAAGGGCAAATGAGTTTGGAAAAGTAGATACGATGAAGACGTATCACAAGTAATCATGTGAATTTGGTATTCGTTCGATATTTTGATGATATGTATGTTGTGATTCCCTTAGTGGTGTTATGTGAACGTCGACTACATGACACTTCACCATCTTTGGGCCAAAGGAAATGCATCGTGGAGTAGTTATTAGATGATGGGTTGCTAGAGTGACAGAAGCTTAAACCCTAGTTTATGCGCTATTCCGTAAGGGGCTGATTTGGATCCATATGTTTAATGCTATGGTTAGATTGTTATCTTAATTCTTATTTCGTAGTTGCAGATGCTTGCGATGAGGTTAATCATAAGTGAGAGGCTTGCTCAAGTAAGAACAGCAACCAAGCACCGGTCCACCCACATATCAAATTATCAAAGTAGCGAACGTAAATCAAACCAACATAATGAAAGTGACTAGATGAAATTTTCGTGTGTTCTCAAGAACGCTTTACTTATTATCTGAGATCGTTCCGGCTTGTCCTTTGCTAAAAAAAGACTGGGCTACCTTACTGCACTTTTATTACCTGTTACCGTTACTTGCTCGTTACAAATTACCTTGCTATCAAACTACTTATTACCGACAATTTCAGTGCCTGCAGAAATTACTTTGCTGAAAACCACTTGTCATTTCCTTCTGCTTCTCGTTGGGTTCGACACTCTTACTTATCGAAAAGACTATGATTGATTTTCTGTACTTGTGGGTCATCAAGTACAGTGGGGAGCTTTGTACACGCGCGCACACGACGCCTCGCACCCACTCTCCCACTCGCGCACGATCAGCACGCACCGGCCCACGCCCAGGACGCGCCCTGACGCGCTCTACGCGGGCGGTCTCCAACAGAACACCGCGGTCACGCCGCTGCTGCCAACTAACTCACACACGCGCACACACATAGGCCATACATTAGTCAGACAATGCCCATACAATGCCCATACACACACCGCCACACGCGCACACACACGCCCACGCCCTGCACGGACCGCACCTGGCGCACCCGACGCCGGTCGCCACCACATGGGCATGGCTTATTGCCAACATCCGCACCTGAAGACGTACGCGCAGTGCACTCGACTCCCGCTTGTTCCTTCATTCTTTTGCGAGACCGTGTAAATACCACCGCGAAAAAATCTATTAGCTAGTCGCAGATCACAAGAACATTATCGGTGTGCCATTAATTTTGCTGTATATATATCGGAATTGCTGTATCGACACTGACAAATAATCCTCCATGTCGATTTTTATGTCAGCTTGTGTATTTGGCGTCAGATTGTCACTTCTGATCATGAGATAATGTCTGCGAGTCTCGTAGTGTAATGCTTCCGCTTTCTGCAGTTTCATGTCAAATTCTATCTTCAACACCCGGCCGGGTGACCTTTTGAAGTTATCAAGAGGGTGCGAGTTTCATGTGAATATACGAACCTGTAGATGAAAGGGACATGTGGATGTGAGAGCATCTCTAGCGGATTCCGTAAACCGATGCAGCTGGTTTATGAAACAGACTTTTTTTTTTTCGTCCGGAGCGGATTCGGTTCCGTGCCGTTTTTGCTATATGTATGGGATTGGGGGCAATTTTTATATGAACCTAAAAATAAGAAACGGTTGGCGGGAGTGGACTTTCCCGTCACGATCTTCCGCAAGCGCGACCTTGCCGGAACGCCTCGACGCCGGCGACCACCGGACCCTAGTTGTCGCCGCGAGATACGTGATCAGTTGCTCCAGTGAGCTAGCCGCCGCCGCCGCTAGCTGCTGCTGCGCCGCGAGCTAGCTAGTCGTCTCCGCTGCCGCTAGCTAGCTGCTGCTGCCTGCTCCTCACGCGGCGCCGCTACCGGCAAGACACGCGCTCTGTAAAATAGTGTCTAGTTTGCATATATTGTATTTGTACGTGTATACGTATGTAATCTGATCATCTATATATTGAGACGTGAGGTGGATGTAACCCCCACGCAAAACCCTAAACCTTTCTGTTTTAACTTGGTATCAGATAGCCTCCCGGGCCGCCGCGCGAAACCCTCCGCCGCCGCCCCGATCCATCCGCCGCCGCCGCGCGCCGCCTCTTTCCGCGCCGCCGCCGCGAGTCTCCCTCTCCGCCGCCGCGCGTCGCTCTCCTCCGCGCCGCCGCGATGTCATCCGCTGCCTTGTCGCTCTCCAACTCTGTCGGCGCCATCACCTCGCCCGCGGCCGCCTCGGTTCCCACCGCGCTCGCCGTTCCGGCGATCTCCGTCCGCCTCGGCCGCCACAACTTCATGCTGTGGGGGGGAGGGCATCGCCGGCTCCGTCCTCGCCGGTGCCAACCTCCATGGCTACCTTGATGGCACCACGGCGGCACCGCACAAAACCATCGCTGTGGGCACAGGCGATGCTGCGACGACCGCCGCCAACCCAGCGTACCACCATTGGTGGACTCATGATCAGAAGGTCAAGGGCCTTCTCCTCACCTCCATGGGTGAGGATATTGCCTGCCAGCTCATTAGCTGCGAGACGGCGCAGGCGGTTTGGACGGCCGTCGGTGCCATGTTCGGCGCGCAGAGCCGCGCCAACGTTCGTCATATCTGGCGTCAACTCCAGACGCTGAGGAAGGAGGAGCTGTCCACGGTTGAGTACATGTACAAGATGAAGGCCCTCGCCGACACCATGGCAGCCGCCGGCTCCCCGATCCGTGATGATGAGCTCATTGATCACATCCTCACAGGACTCGGCTCCGCCTACAACTCCATCGCCGCCTCCCTGGGTGTGAGTAACGCACCTATGCCCTACTCCAGTTTCTACTCGCTCGTTTTGTCGTTCGAAGCGTTGCAGGCCCAGCAGAGTGCGGCGGAGGGGTAGTCTCCCTCTGCCAACGCCGTGACCCGCTCGGGCTCATACGGCACTGGCGGACGTGCGCCCTACTCGGAGCCCTACCCCTCGCATGGCGGGGGTCGCCCGGCTGATGGGAACGGCCAGTCGGGGCAAGGCCGCCAAGGTGGCAATGGCGGCACCAACGGCGGCCGCAACCGCAACCCTGGCTACGCCGGCAATGGTCGGCAAGGTGGCGGGGGCAACGCCGGCAACAACGGCGGTGGTGGCCGCCGCAATAATCGTTGGCGCCCCAGGTGTCAAATTTGCAAGAACTGGGGACATGAGGCCGATGAGTGCCGCAAGCGCTATGACCAAGACCACAACACTCGCTCCGCCAACTCGGCCTCCACCAACATCGTCGACTACCCTTGGGTGCTGGATACCGGGGCTATGGATCACCTGACGAGTGATCTTGAGCGTCTCCAGGTTCACGAGCACTATGATGGCAAGGATCAGGTTCAGGTGGCCAATGATGCAGGTTTGTCTATTTCCCACATTGGTCATTCCCGCTTACCCGGTTCATCCCTAAAACTGCACAACATCCTTCATGTTCCACACATCAGCCAGCATCTTCTTTCTGTCTATCGCCTTGTTTGTGATAATGACGTGTTTGTTGAGTTTCACCGTCGTCTTTTCTTTGTTAAGGACAAAGCAACCAGGCGCGTCATTCTTCAAGGTAGAAGTCAGGGGGTGGGGGGTCTACCCGATTCCCTTTGCTCGTGCATCGTCCTCATGATCTCGCCATGCATCCTCCGGTGTCAGAGTTTTGTCATCGCAATGGCATCAGCGTCTAGGTCACCCTACAAATAATGTGGTCACCTCCATTGTTCGGAGCCATGATCTCCCGTGTTCTAGTTCAAATAATTCACCATTAGTGTGTGATGCCTGTCAGCGTGCTAAGAGTCATCAACTACCGTATTCTACGTCTTATCATGTCACTACTATACCTCTTGAATTAATACATTCAGACGTTTGGGGTCCAGCCATTGCTTCTTCGGGAGGGGGGGGGGGTACAAGTATTATGTTAGTTTTGTTGATGACTACACGCGTTTCACTTGGATTTATTTGCTTAAACACAAGTCTGATGTTGAGCAAGTCTTCTATAATTTTTAGGCTCATGTTGAACGCCTTTTGGATTGTAAAATCAAGGCCGTTCAGTCCGATTGGGGTGGTGAATACCACAAACTCCATCGCTACTTTCAACGCACGGGCATCTCTCATCGTGTGTCGTGTCCACATACATCTCAGCAGAACGGTATTGCCGAGCGCAAACACCGTCATTTGGTCGAGACCGGCCTTGCTTTACTTGCGCACTCGTCTCTCCCACTCCGGTTTTGGGATGAGGCGTTTCTTACGGCATGTTACCTCATCAACCGTATGCCCACTCCGGTTCTCAATAAGGACACACCCTTGTTCCGCCTGTTTCATATTCAGCCCAATTATTTCTCACTTCGGATTTTTGGGTGTGCTTGCTGGCCTAGTCTTCGCAAGTACAATGCTCGCAAGCTTGAGTTCCGTTCCAAGATGTGCATATTCCTTGGCTATAGCCCTCTGCATAAGGGCTATAAGTGTCTTGATCGCACCTCGGGGAGGATATATATTTCTCGTGACGTTGTTTTCAACGAGATAGTTTTTCCTTATTCCAACCCAGGTGTTTCGGTTGACATTGCTTCTCTTGAACATGCCCTCACTTTTCCATCTAATGAACCGGTTTCGGATGTCCATGTGCGAAAATATGTCCTATTTTTCATCTGACTTGTTATCTGCAGGCGATGTTGCTTTGTTTTCTTCCCAGGAAACCGGCGCTGCTCCTGCGCCCGACGTTGTGATCGACGTGCATGCCACGCCTCCCGATGCTGACCCGCCTGCCTCGCCAGCTGGTCAGTCCGCGGCCTCGGCTGGGTCGCTGGCTGCAATATTATTTGTGAGTAGTTGCCCTGGTTTTGAGGCCCCGGGAGAAGTCATGTTGCAGTTGATATCCCACACGTATTAGGGGGATGAACAGTTTCGAGGTAGAGTATTCAATCCAAATTTATTGATTTTCAACACAAGGGGGGGCCAAAGAATATTCCCGAGTATAGCAGTGAGTTGTCAATTCAACCACACCGGAAAGACTTAATATCGACAGCAAGTTTTTAGTAGCAAAGTAGTATGGAAGTAACAGAAACGATGGTAGCAGTAGCAAGAAACATTTTGTAGGGATTGTAATTAGCGCCCGACGAAAGTACCGTAGCAAAGATCAATATGTGCAAAAATCTCGTAGCAGGGACAGTGATGATAATTAGTCGGATGGCAGTCATCATGACAACGGTTAAACATAGGACGACACAGAAAATAGCTCCAATTCATCAATGTAAGTAGGCATGTATTCCGTATATAGTCATAATGCTTAGGGAAAAGAACTTGCATGACATCTTTTGTCCTACCCTCCCGTTGGCAGCGGGGTCCATAAGGAACTAACGGATATTAAGACCTCCTTTTAATAGAGAACCGGACACAAGCATTACACTTAGTGAAATACATGACTCGCTCAAACTACGGGAATCACCAGAGAATCCCATATTATGTCACATAGGGGTTATGAGGATAATAACTCGTAATAGGTGTCTACAACTTGAAGATCGAATTCAAGAACCACATATATATTCATGAAAAACATAATAGGTTCAGATCTGAAAAATCATGCGCACTCGGTGCCCTATGACAAGAATTAAAGCATAGCAAAATCATAGCAAAATCATCTCACGACATAATGGGATTACTAGGGCAAATCCTAACAAAAAACTAACTCAATTTACATGATAAATCTAATCCAACCACTACCGCGCTAGAAGGCTACGAAGAATTACTACTCCCGGTGGTGGAGTCATCATGAATTGGTGATGGAGGAAGGTTGATGATGATGTTGACGACGGTTCCCCAGCTCCGGAGCCCGAACGGACTCCAGATAGCCTCTGATGAAGTATAGGAGCGGGTGGCTGCTCCGTATCGTAAAACGCGATGAATCCTTCTCTCGATTTTTTTCTCTCCGCGAATAGGTATATATAGGTTGGACTTGGGTTGCGGGAGCTCAGGGGGCCCACAAGCCTGCAGGGTGCCGACTAGGGGGGTATGACGCGCCGCCCGGCGGTTTGTCTCCTGGGTGGGCCCCCCCTTGGTAATCTTTTCGCCCAGTATTTTTATTATTCACAAAAATTCTCTTAAATTATTCAGGTCAATCCGAGAACATTGATTTCTGCACAAAAATAACTATGGCAATTCTGCTGAAAAACAGCGTCAGTCCGGGTTAGTTCATTCAAATCATGCAAATTATTGAGTTCAAAATAGGGCAAAGAGTTGGGAAAGTAGAAGATACGATTGAAGACGTATCACAAGTAAGCATGTGAATTTGGTTATTCGTTCGATATTTGATGAAGGTATGTTGTGTATTCCCTTAGTGGTGTTATGTGACGTAGACTACATGACACTTCACCATCTTTGGGGCCAAAGGAAAGGCATCGTGGAGTATAGTATTAGATGATGGGTGACTAGAGTGACAGAAGCTAAACCCTAGTTTATGGCTATTCCGTAGGGCTGATTTGGATCCATATGTTTAATGCTATGGTAGTATGTTATCGTAATCTTATTTCGTAGTTGCAGATGCTTGCGATGAGGTTAATAGAAAGTGAGAGGCTTGCTCAAGTAGAACAGCAACCAAGCACAGGGCCATCCCACATATCAAATTCATCAATAGTAGCGAAGTTAAATTCAAACCAACTAATGAAAGTGACTGATGAAATTTTCGTTGTTCTCAAGAAACGCTTTACTTATTATCTGAGATCGTTCCGGCTTTGTCCTTTGCTAAAAAAAGAGGGGCGACCTTACTGAACTTTATTACCTGTACCGGACTTGCTCGTTACAAATCATTACCTTGGCCTATCAAACTACTTATTACCGACAATTGCAGTGCATGCAAGAAATAATTTGCGGTATAAACCAACTTGTCATATTCTTATGCTTTCAGCGTGTGGGTCGACACTCTTACTATCGAAAAGACGATGATTGATTTTTCCGGTATTGTTGGGTCATCAGTACAGTGGGGAGCTTTGTACACGCGCGCAAACGACGCCTCGCACCCACTCCCCACCGCGCACGAATCAGCACGCACCGGCCACGCCCAGGACGCGCCTGACGCGCTCTCCGCGGGCTGTTCTCCAAACAGAACACCGCCGGTCACGCCGATGCTGCCAACTAACTCACACACGCGCACACACATAGGCCATACATAGTCAGACAGAGCCCATACCAATGCCCATCCACAACACCGCCACACGCGCACTACACACGCCCACGCCCTGCACGGACCGCAACATGGCGGCACCCGACGCGGTCAGCCACCACATGGGACATGGCTTATTGCCAACATCCGAACCTGAAGACGTACGCGAAGTGCACTCGATCCCGCTTGTTCCTTCATTATTTGCGAGGAACGTGGTAAATACAACCGCGAAAAAATTATTAGCTAGTCGAAGATCACAAGAACATGACGGGTGGTGGGTGTGCCAGTAAATTGCTGTATAGATATCGGAATTGCTGTATCGACACGGACAAATAATCAATCCATGCGAGTTTTATGTAGCTTGGTATTTGGCGTCAGATTTAACTTCTGATCATGAGTAAGATAATGTCTGCGAGTCTCGTAGTGTAATGCTTCCGCTTTTGCAGCAGTTTCATGTCAAATTCTATCTTCAACACCCGGACGGGGTGTTGACCTTTTTGAAGTTTATGCAAGAGGGTGCGATGTTTCATGCTGAACTATATCGAACTGTTAGATGAATTAGGGAAAGGGGAACTTTGTTGGCGAGAGCATCTCTAGAGGATTCGTTTAAACCGTATGCAGCTGGTTTATGAAAACGACTTTTTTTTTCCGTCCGGAATGGTGTAATTAGCCGGATTCGGTTTCCGTGCCGTTTTTGCTACTATGATGGGATTGGGGGGGCAATTTGTATTATAACCCTAAAAATAAGAACGAGTGTGGGCGGGGAGTGGACTTTCCCGTAAAGCATATTCCGCTAAGCGAGACCTTGCCCAGAACGCACCTCGACGGCGGCGACCACGGACCCTAGTTGTCGCCGACGTAGATCAACTCCAGCCGTGATAAGTTGATAAAGTCCGAGATACGAAGAATGAAGAAGATAGAGCTGATGGCTGAGAAGCTTTTTTATCGGCTAGCTAGTCGTCTCCGCTTGAAGCTACGCTAGCGATTGTGACTGCTCAGCAAGATGGACGACGCACCTACAGGCACAGAAACCCTTTTGCGTCTATGGTTGTTAAAATAGTGTCTAGTTTGCAAAATTTTATTTGTAGTGTATATACGTATTGTAATCTAGTATCATCTATATATTGAGACGTTTGAGGTGCGATTTGTAACCCCCACGCAAAACCCATTTAAACCTCTGCTGTTTGTTTAAATTGGTAGAAGTATAAGGAAGAAAGGGGCCAAGCCCTCATGATTCAAAGTCAAGATCCCTATACCTGGATTTGAAACGAAACCAATAAGAAGAACGAAATTCAATCGCGGACAGATAATTGAAGCAACAAGAAGATACATCATAATCCGAGCTAGACGAATATTTAAGTTAGAAGAAGTAGATTGATGTTATAAAAGGCATTAAGAAGCAACTTCCTTGCGCGTCTCGCTCTTCATCGCGATTTGGCATGCCCACTAACCTTTGGGTATAGAAGAAGGAAGTGCGAAGAGTCTGAAAAAGAGCTCAGTCGGTTAGGATCTTGAAAGTAATACAGACCTGACCAACGCTAAACTGAGGAAGTAATACGGGGCTGAAAAACAAAGACAGAGAGCATCTCAGTTCCACAGAAGGAAGATGAGTACAGTCAAGCAACATAGGAAAAGATAAAAAAGGAATGACGTCCCCCCACACCTACTGCTCTCCCCCCCCCCCTCCCCCCCCCCCCCCACTTGTCATCTCCGGGTGGGTGATGTCGGGAGGGAATAGAACTTAAAATAGGATGAGTAATATTGAAGGTTGTGAAAAACACTCCATGGCTTCAACTTGATGGCACAACGGAGGGAAAAGAAAAAAAACAAGAGAGTGGGAAAATGGAAAAGACTTTTCCTCTGCTGCGACGAATCGCCGCCCAACCCAGTGTACCCACCATTGGTGGTGGGGTGAACTCATGATCCAGAAGGTCAAGGGCCTTCTCCTCACCTTCCCCAATGTAACGAAGCGACCTGACGGAGCAGTTGAAGGAAAACGATTAACCCGATAGATGACTGAAGAAGAGATAAGGAGAGTCAAGATAGTCATCATTGGAACCCGCGAACTCTGTAACCACGTTCCGTTCTAAGGAAGCGCTGACGACAGACCCAAAAGGGCTAGTGAGAGAAGAGAACGATCAACGACACAACAAGGCTAGAGTGAACGAATATGGACCCCTCTGGGTAAAAGAAAGTAAGATTGAGGTAAGGCACTGTTGAGATGTAGAAAGGTGCTTAGGAAATGTACAAGATGAAGGACTAAATAGACAGAAAAAATGGCAGACGCATGGCTACCCGATCCGTGATGATGAGCTCCATGATCCAATCCTCCAGGAATCGGGGATCCTCTTGTTTTTTTCTAAGAATAAAAAAATACATAGAAGCATTCCCCTGGGGTTGTGAGTAGAGCTAACGACCTATGCCCTACTCAGTTTCTCTCGCCTGTTGTTTTGTAGCCTCCCCCTTGTAGCAAGCGGGTGAAGGACAAGCGAGACTGTGGGCGGAGGGTAGTCTACCCTCTGCCAACGCTCTGGACCCGCTCGGGCTCATACGGCACTGGCGGACGTTCGCCCTACCTCGGAGCCCTTACCCACGCCTGGCGGGGGTCGCCCGGGCTGATGGGACCGGCCAGTCGGGGTCAAAGGCCGCCAATCTACTTGTCGGATAATGGAGGCACCACAAACGGCGGGCCGCAACAGCAACCCTGGCTCGCGGAACAGGGCGAGGAAAACACCCTAAACTCCCCACAAATCACCCATCCCATACCCATCCCCCTTATGTTCCTAACCACGGCTATCCCCCCACCTATCAACTCCTCAACAAATACCTCCTAACTAACCCAATCTACACCGCCTCCATCGCACCCCACCCCCATATTCCCACCGCCATACGGGGATCCAACCGCCATCTAACACCACTCCCCACTCCCCCTGCTCAACCCCATCCCACCCTACCCTACACGGGGGACAAATCCGCACCCTCATTCTTCCCTCCCCTCCAACGCGCGAACAAAAAGAACCCTTTCCTTGAAATAAGCCGGTCGCAACTGGATGCGTGTTACTCACCAGGACCCTCCACTATGATCTACTTCTATCCAGCATCAACAACCCCAGCAATAAACTTAATGAAAGTTGCTCCATACTTCTGGCAGAACCCAAACGACGTGGCTTCTCTAGTAGACATGAAGGTGAGCTATAACTCCGAAATACATGGGCGAGAACGAGGTCCCATCCCCAACTCTAGACATATCCCAGGAACGTGAAGAAAGAGATGAATCCGTCTCCCCTTAGAGAAACAACCCCGAAAAAAAAAACGCTTAGTATCAAGGCAAAAATGAGGAATACCAAAAAAATAGTAGCAAGAAAATGGCAGGGCCCGGAATGGAGAAAGGTAGGATCATGGATAACCCAAGTGAGAAAGGGGATAGGGAGAGGTTATAAAGGTTAAATTGAGAACTATGAGAACAGGATAAGGTAAGGGGGCAAAGGATGAAGGGTTGTTCTCAGTTTCCAACAGTTGGTCAGTATCCGATACTCAGGTTTCATCCCTCAAAACGGCAACAACATCCTTTCCAGTTCCACACATAAGAATAGAATTTATTTAAGTGTTATATAGCACTTTTATGTTTCTGTGCGATTAATGACGTGTTTGTTGAGTTTCCACCCAGTCGTCGTTCCGTCTGGGGGAAGGACAAAAAAGAAACAAAAGGAGAGGCAAGGGAGGTGAAATCCCCACACCTTGGCGAAGCCAAGTCAACCACCGGGCGTCCGCTATTTGCTACCCGGTGGGGGGTGCGTCTTTATAAAAGATGAAATTTTTGGACTAGTGAATCCGTTTCATATAATTGATTAGCGAACGCGAATAATCGGTTCGTCAGAGTTTGGCATCGAAAATGGCCCATCAGCGTATAGGTCACCTACACATAATGTTGAGTCCACCCTCCATTGTTCGGGAGCCATGGATCTCCCGGTGTTGTTCTAGTTCAAATAATTCACCATTTAGTGTTTGATGACTCCGCAGCGTGCTAAGAGCATCAACTACCGTATTCTACTCTTATCATGTCACTACTATAACTCGTGAAATTAATACATTTGTCAGCTAGTCTTGGGTCCAGCCATTGATTCTCGGGAGGGGGGGGGGGGGTACAAGTATTAGTTAGTTGTGTTGATGACTACCAAGCGTGTCACTTGGATTTATTTGCTTAAAACCACAAGTCTGATGTTGAGCAAGTCTCTATAATTTTTAGGCTCATGTTGAACGACTTTTGGATTTGTAAAAGCAAGGCCGTTTCAGGTCCGTTGGGGTGGTGAATTACCACAAACTCCATCGCTACTTTCAACGCACGGGCATCTATCATGTGTGTAGGTCCACATACATTCAGCAGAACGGTATTGCCGAGGCAAACACAGTCATTTGGTCGAGACAGGCTTGCATTATTGCGCACTCTCGTCTTCCCATCCGGTGTTTTGGGATGAGCGGTTCTTACGGCATGTTAACTCATCAAACCGTATGCCCAATCGGTTCTCAATAAGGACAACCCTTGTTCCGCCTGTTTCATTTCAGCCCATTATTTTCTCACTTCGGATTTTTGGGTTGGTGCGTGCTGTGGCTATCTTGCAAACAATGTGCAAGCTTGAGTTCGTTTCCACGATGTGCATATCCTGCTATAGCCCTCTGCATAAGGGCGATAAGTGTCTTGAGCGCCACCTTCGGGGAGGATATATATTTCTGTGACGTGTTTGCACGAGGATAGTTTTTCCTTAGTCCAACCCAGGTGTTTCGGTGGACATTGCTTTCTCTGAAATGCCCTTCACTTTTCCATCTGAATTGAACGTTCGGATGTCCATGTGCGAAAATATGTCCTTATTTTCATCTGACTTGTTATCTGCAGGCGATGTTGTTGCTTTGTTTTCTTCCCAGGAAAACCGGCGCTGCTCCTGCTGCCCGACGTTGTGATCGACGTGCATGCCACGCCTCCCGCTGCTGACCGCCTGCCTGCCAGCTGGTCAGTCCGCGGCCTCGGCTTGGGTCGCTTGGTGCGTCCCCCGGGGGCTGCCACCCTCGCCCGGTTTCCCCGCGCGCCTGGGTCCGGCCCAGACCACGTTTTGGCCTTGGCTGGGTCGCGGTCGCGGGTCTCCCGGGCTATATGTACTGCCCGCTCTTCCCGCGTCGCCTGATCGGCCCAGCCATCGCTTCGCCCCGGCCGTGTCGCCTGTAGCTGAGGAAGTCCTCAGCCGCGACACACTGGCCGGGTTCTCCATTGCCGCCGCCACCCCTTTACCGGCGAGCAGCTCAAGGGCATTTGCCATGGTCACACGTCACCGTTGATCATACACGCAGGTAAGGACAAGACTTACACCGATGGCACGGTTCGGTAATGACTCTTGCCGGCGTGCATTTTTCGCCCGCGCCGCGTTCCCATCGTGATGCTCTTGGTGTGAACCGCTTGGCGTGCCCGCCATGTATGAGGAATGTGCTGCTCTTGTCACACGAACACCTGGGTGTTGGTGCCCGGCCTCCCGGTGGTTAATGTTGTGGGCTTGCAAGTGGATTGTTCAAGACACGCATCGTCAGGATGGTTCGTCGACAAGTCAACAAAGATCGCGTGTTGCTCGCGGTTTTAATGAACAACAAGGATAGGACTATGGAGATACTTAGCCCGTGGTGAAGGCCTGCCACGGTTCTCCTGGTCCCTCTCTCGCTGTGTCTCGTGGGTGGAAGCTGGACAGAGTGTGTGATTAATGTTACTTTCTTCACAGTTACTTGGCGAAGATGTCTACATGCAGCAGCCCCCCGGATTTGAGGATGCTATGTAGCCCTCTCATGTCTGCAAACTCAGGAGGGGTCCATCTACGGGCTCAAGAAGTAGCCGTGTGCCTGGTGATGCTCGGTTGAGGGTAAGCGCCTCTCACAGGCTTGGTTTTGGTGCCTCCAAGCAGACACGTCCTTGTTCATCGTTAACTGGTGCTATTCAGATATACATGTTGGTGTATGTTGCTGATGATATTATGATGCTGGCGCTACACCCGCTGTGGTGATCGTTTTTTGCCTTGTGCAAGTCCTGTCTGTTAGTTTCCCATCAACGACTGGTCGGAATGAGTAATTCCTGGATTGGAAGCGTCCCTTTCATTAAGGGGGCACATGACATTGACGCAGAAAAAGTAAGTATGCGCTTGATCTTCTTCATCGCGTCAAACATGAGAAATGCAAGTCCACTTCCACTCAGCTTGCTACATCCAAGAGCCTTCTACTGTTCACAGTGGTGAACTATGGGTTACTGATGATTCTTTCAGGTATCGCAGTGTAGTTGTAGTTGGAGCACTTTCAGTATTTGACACTCACTCGTCCCGATATCTCTTTGTGTGTGAACCAAAGTGTGTCAGTTCTGTCTCAGCCTACGGAGATCATTGGGAAGCAGTCAAGAGTATTCTGAGGTATGTCAAAGGTACGCTAGACACAGGATTACGGATTCGTAAGTCACCGATTACTGGAGTCAGTATATTCCACCGATGCAGACTGGGCAGGCTGTGTTGATGGACAGGCATTCACGGGTGGCTTGTGGTTTGTGGACCCAATCTTCTATCTTGGAGTTCAAAGAAGCAGCTAAAGCTCGAGACTAGCACCGAGGCAAGAAGAGTATCTAAAGGCATTGGCCAATGGCGCGGCTGAGGCCATTTTGGATCTTAGACTCAGTTCTAACATAAACTGAAAGTATCACAGCAGCGCAAAACCGATTAATTGTGGTGTGATAATTTAGGGGCAACTTACCTGCGGCGACGAATCCAGTTGTTTATGCTGGACCAAACACTTGAGATTGATTTCCATTTTGTGAGGGAACGAAGTAGGGCCGGTGCATTGCGAAGTCAGGGTCATTTAACAGATGATCAGCTAGCGGATGTATTACTAAACCCGCTCTACCTTTCAGATGCTAGACCGCTTCAGAATCAATCTGAATCTTGTATGTAGTTTCAGATTGAGCGGGGCATGTAAAAATAGGGTTAGTTTGCATATATGTATTTATACGTGTCTAAGTATGCAATCTGATCATCTACTATTGAGACGTGAGGTTGGCTGTAACCACCACGCAAACCCTAAACTATCTGTTTTTTTTAAACCGCTCCTCCTCGGGCTGAGCACCTTACGCCCTAGTCGTGTTGTGTCTCTGTGATGAAAAGATCCAACTGCAATCTTTATTTTCTTATAGGAGACCTTTATGCTATTTTGCTGGGACTTCAAAAACGATTATACGGGAGTTTTCTGCTGACACACACGCATCTCAGTAAAAAGTGTTTTCTAGTATCCTCTAAAACGATTTTAGAGGATGAAGTTTATAGGATCTGCTAGAGATGCTTTGACTGAGCCGCTGCGATTGTTTTCGTGAAGAACAATCATTATACAGAGTGTTAGCGTGAAACAACCAAAACCTCCAAGTTGGAGCCTAAACTTGTACCTCTGAATGAATAAGGACAGTTTGTTGAGCTAAAGCTGCGTTTCTATAAACAATGACACGAGGCCAGAACCTAAATTCCATGTATTGTTATAATCAGTTTTGCTAATAGTACACCTAGATTATATTTGTTTATCGTAAAATAAGATTGCGTGTTGTCGAACAGGTGGAGTTTACTAGGGGATCTGAGTGAGGACGGGCGGTGAAGATGATGTTTGGGCATTTTTTGTACGGTGAACAATGTAAGTGCTAGGTGCAAGGTTGTAGAATTGTAGTACCTCCGACAATTAATGGGTCATGGCCCTGAGCTTCCTAGTTACCGGTATGAATAGACGGTTTTGATGCTGATAGTATCAATCGAAGCAAACAATTGAGGCTACCAACAATACTGGAGTTATGGGCTGGCAAAAAAAGCTCGAGGCTCGTGAGCCGTTCGAGATTCGCTCGTATTTTTTTGTGACGAGATCGACTCAAAAAGAAATGAGCTGAGTATGAGCAATTTATGTAGCCGATGGAGATAGAAACGAGCGATCTTGAGTCAGCATAGGCTCGCTCGATGTTAGCTGATAGCTCGATATTCAGATAAGTAAGTAAAAAAAAATAAGCTATTACAAAGAATTAGGATAATCCAGTGTCATGATAGTTTTGTACTTTTTTTTATTTTACCTACTAGCAAACATGGGAAACTTAAGCGTGAAGAAAATTTAGCCTCAATATGACACGTGGCCAACCGTGTGTTCAATACATTTGTTTTGGCCAAAGTTTAAGAGCAGACACACGTTCATGTCTTCTATCCCACGGATATATTGTTATAATTAGTAGTCTTAAGTTGACAAAGAATAAGTCAAATTTTTAAAAGTGTGTTTTCTGTTTTGGCATATCTTACTTCAATTTGCCTTAAAATATTTAAAAATCATCATTTAGCTCGAAAAACTAGCTCGGAGATCGAATCAGAGCGTGACAAGGTTGAAACACGACCACTTTCTTACAGCTCGACCTTGAGTTTCGAACATTTTGAGCTCGCTGAATATTTGGATGAGTTGAAGCTTGAGCAAGGCAACGCACTCGAACTCGACTCGTTTGCAGCCTCCTACTGGGAGTACCCATTGATCCCGCGTTGAAAAAAAGGGGAGGAGGATAGAGTACCATGACGTGTGTTTAGAAATCAGCGACACTACCTAAGAGGATATATCAGACACGGTAAGGGACAGACAGCCCACGACCTCCCCATTCACTGAGATCACGCAGCAGGCCGGGACACAGTTAAAACCCACGGCTGCCTAGCCCTCAATCTTGAGCAACCCATTCCAGTTAAGAACATGCCTTCAGAAGGTCAGCTCTAACAAGGATCATACACTCAGCATGCAGGTATCATTCCACAGGCAATTAGGAGAACAAGCAAGTGGAGATTACACGATACAAGTGGTGGCTGGCAGTGACAAAGTATGGCCGGTCGTTATAAGCTCCCCGTTAGGCCGCCCTGCTCATACTGGATTCAGTACGTGCGCGGCAGGAAGGAAAAATCAGCGACGAAACGTTGTGCTGCGATGGCACAAACAGTACTGGGGCGAATGAAGATCGTGGCGGAGCTGGACTGGGCCGGGGGGAGACATAGGAACCCACCGGCGAAAAGTGGCATGACATATGCTAGTATACCCCCTGTCCCTTTGCAATCTGCTCGATCATTTCACTGGAGCTAGTGTAGTTGCTCTAGGTGCGCTTCCGGTCTCCATAGTAGGTGGGCGTCCCTCCGCGGGCAGGGCGGGAATTTACAAAGTTTGCAAAAAGGATGGTCAAGCAGCTGGTTACGCTAATGTGCCTTCAGCATTTAATATGTCTCAGCCTCGATTCAAGTAAGTTTCCTACCCAGCGAGGCACGAGAGTTTTCCTTTCTTCTCGTTATGGGAAACTTGAGTCGAAAAGATTGCACAAGAGCTGGATCTTACGGAAAGAAAAAGAAGCGGTTGACGTGACATTCGGTTAGCCTTAGCTAGCTGATCGATGGCTTGTGCGTGCAGGAAATGTCAAGGCAACCTTCTTGCTCATGTGGCTAGGTGGATTTCCTTGTTTGGGCAGTTCGTTCGGCAGACGCCTCGATATGCGGCCAAACCGAACATGCACGGACAGGTTGGGCCCGTCGTGCCAGGAATCAGCGCGGGTTGGGGATGTCAACGTTTGGTGCCTTGCGAGTTTGCGAGTGGCAAAGTTTGCCGGCGCGCCTTACCATGAGCCGGCAATGGCGGCGTAGGTTCTTGGGTTTTGCGTCTAGAAAGTGGTCTATATTTGCAGATGGCCAAACGGCGAACACCAAATAGCGTCGTTTTGGGGGCCGTGCAAAGGGGCTGCCAGCTCAATTTCTACCATGGTTTCGTTGCATGTTGTTTAGGGCAATGTTTTGGTTGCATGTGCAAGGCTCGGATCAAGCCCCGCGGAAACGGAAACGGGCCTGCTCGAGCTCTCGCGATGAAGAAGAGAGCAGTGGTTACGTAGGGCACAAGTGCGATTTTCGTATTTGCCGACGCTCGTACGTCGAACTGTCGACGCACGCACAGGCGAACACCGAAGCGCGGGATCTGGGCCGGCCCACTCTGAGCGTGACAACAGTGGAAGCCAACCAGTTTGGAACAAGGATGGTCTTTACCTCGGAGTGTCGGCAGTGGTGTTTGACGGTCTCGTCGATCGATACACCAAGTCTTGAAGTATGCATGCAGTGAAGCGCTCGCGTGGGCAAGAGATCTCAATCTTTCACATGTGATCATTGCGTCTGAATGCTGGAAGTAATCACAAACATCAACAGGACATCGCTGACTTCTTATGCCCAGTTCGGATGAGATTAATCACAGAAAAGCAGATTTGTTAAGGTAGTTCTCGTTTGAGAATAGGGAGGCAAATTATGAAGCACATTGCTGCTGCTGAAGTTTGCTTCGTAATCCCTAGAGGTCGCCATTTGTGGCTAGGGATCCGGATCTGATACATTTGGATTCCTACCGTTTTGAACAATGAATAAAATCACGGGTTTCACCTAAAAAAACCAGTTTTCGAGACCTTCTAAGATGGTTCCCGAAACCGGTTTTCCTGTTTTATTTTCTTCTACGCTTTTTGGCGGGTTTTTTTCGTTCTTTTTCTCTTTTCTATGTTTCCTTTCTTTGCGTTTTTATTTTCTGTTAAAGTTCATTTTTCTTTTGAAGCTTTTCGAACTCTCAATTTTTATTCGGCAGTTCAAAAAATATTCGTGTTGTCAAAATTGTTCACCAAGTTTGTCAAAACAATGTTCGTTAATTACAAAATTGTTCACATATTCAAAAAATGTTCTATTTTAAATTTGTTCCAATTTAAACAAATTGTGAAATTTCAAATTTTCTCATTCTGAAATTTTGTTCACAATTTCCAAAAATGTTCGATATTTGGCATGTTTTCAAAAAGGTTTGGATTTTTAAATATTTGTTCCTGTTTCAATTTTTTTTTGCAATTTTAAAAAAAATCGGAATATAGAAATCTGTTCATGTTTTTTTTTAAATCGAGTTTCAATTTTTTGTACCGGATTGGTTTCTAAAAATTGTTCATTTTTCAAATTTGTTTGGTATTTCTAAAAAAATTATGTTTTAAAATTATTAAATTCTGATTCTCAAAAAATATTGGAAATTTTAAAAAATGATTCCCTTTTTCAAAAATTGTTCAAAAATTTCTTGCTTCTAAAATTTTGTCACCAAAATTCAAAAATGTTCCTTTTTTAAAAACTTGTCACAATTCTAAAATTGTTCAAAATTTGTCAAAACTTGTTCGTGTGATTGTCACAAATCTTTGGAATTTTTAAAAATGTTTCCATTTTTCAAGATTTGTTCGTAAATTCAAAAAGAATTTGTGATTTTAATTTTTCAAACCGATTATAAAAAGTTCACATTTTTTAAAACTTCTCATGTTATCAAAATTGGTCAGAATTTATTTTTTTTCCTGTTTTTCGAAATGTCCACAACTAAAAAAATTGTTCTATTTTAAATTTGTTACCATTCGAAACAAAATGGTTCAAGTTTTCTGAACCTTGTGTGTTTTCCGACACTTTTGTGACTCGTTGCTGGTTCATGCTGCAATGGAAACCGGGGATGCCTTTTGCTCCCTGATGGCTCTAAAAAAAACTCATTGGTTTTTGTCCAAAACGTTCAGATTTTTTTTACAATATTCCAGACTTTCAAGAATGATTTGAAAAAGGAAAAAAAAATTTATGCCAATGTTGCTAGTTTAAAGTATGACGTGTTGGTCATTTCACCATGAACACGAATCAGTCGCCAGTGGCTAGACCTATGTCTACAAAGAGCGCGGGTCGCACGACCTTGCAATCCTGGAGGACAATTGTTTTCTCTTATTTTTTTTTTTTTTTTACACTGCTAGCAGCCTGCTGATTTTTTACACTTTGGCAACTGCGTGGGACGGCCCAGTCGGGCGACTTCCCTGTGGCGAGAAGCCCCGCCATTCTGCCAGAATGCGACAGTAGGAGGTCCCGCAGTAACGGGTGTTGCTAAAAAACGCAGGGTAGGAGCCGTTCGAGCCTCCCGAGCAAAGAGATCCAGCCCAGCTAGGCAGTCGAGTTTGGGTAATTGAGCTTTAAAACAACAGAACGTGCCGTTTAGGTAGTTGAGCTAGATCTATACTCCTCCAACGATACCAATACTCCCTCTGTTCACAAGAATCGGATGTTTTGATTTTTTACACTGTGAACTACAATACGGACTAATGAGTGAACAAACACATTAATTATATGAAAGATTAAAACATCTGGTTTAGAAAAATTAGTATATTATATGTTGAGAATGAAGAGAGTACTAAATAATATGAAAATGTATTCGATGTGTTTGTCATAATTAGTCAATAGGTTTGTCATAAACTAGGTCAAACTGTGCATTGTTGCTTCTGACAAAATTTATACGCTTCTTTTCCAACACACAGGAGTGCGATTCAGTGATTTGTGAAATTAGACCTAACCTTGTGTAGTTTGCCGGTAAATTATAATGATTTGAATACAATAGGCACTCCAGCATGAATCTTATTGTCCAGACCGCATCACTCATAGGGCCGTAATTGGACATGGTGGTTTTTTGGTAAATGGGCTCCTGTAACCATAAGCGATGCTCGAATTCGGGGGTGAGATGAAAAAGAGGCAGCACACAACTAATAGATACTACAATTGTGATGATGTAAGGTCTATGAGCAGCTTCACATGAGAAGAGCCCATATTTTTTCACCGTGGACAAGACAAACAGCTTAGGCACATGGGTTGCATCCCAAATTAACATTCCCACGGGTTTTGAAGAGCATAATACAGTGTTTCTTCATGTTGCAGGTCATAACCAGAGGTTTATGGTGATTCACACAACTTTAGGTGATCCATAGATGATCCCCAGTATTTTAGGCAAGCGTATGCAAATGGTGAGCTGTGAGTCAATAGTGAGACACCTTTGAAGATATGAACGAGTGAGAGTAATGTGGTTATTTGGTTATCTTAGGACTTTGGCCTCATGATTATTAATTATGGAGATGGTTGCCCCCACCCACCCCCATTTTAAAAAGGAAAAATATGTGTTGGTTATCAAAGACTCGAAGGTACTTAGCCACTCGGAAAATTGGGCTAAAACTCACCCTGGTCTTGCTGTATAGGACGCCCAGGTCCATGCAGGTCTAGGAAATTTCTCTGGATACCCGGGTCCCGGGATCCTGGGATCCGCCCCCGGGTTGCCCACATGGAACTCTCTGGATTACCAAGGGTCCCTAGGGTCTAGGGTTTGTTCCCTCTAGATACCCTAGGTCCCGAGGTTCTAGCGAGGCAACAACTATATCTGTGGTGGTACCATCCTTCTTCACACCTTATCCCTAATCTTCATTCCTGAGCTTCTTGACCATTGCCACCACCTGAAAGATTGAGTAATCTCACCCCTCCACTCAAACCCCACTAAACTTTAAAGAATGGAAGAGAATCACCGATATTACACCTCCACCCAAATCAATTATGATCCCCATACTTGCTCACCATCAAAACTTGTTACTCTTGGAGTTGGGACTCCTAGGCAGCATGAGTCAAGCCCGAAAGCTTACTTGCTTCTTGTGGTGTGATCCATGGAGTCTGTAAAGGTCGATGGTCCCCTTCAAGACCAGCCACGAGTGATTTGAGGCTCACGTTGGGGCGACTTAAAGGCAGCAGCTAGGGGGAACCACTGTGACGTGTTCGGGAGCTTTGGCTTCGGCAAGTCTCAAACGAAGACTAGCACGACCACAAGAGTGTGAATAGGGATACATCCGCGTCTCTAACTTGTCTGCTTTATCCATTCGCACCTTGTTTGTGTTTATTTGCTAGCTAGCTTGGTGCTCTTGGTTGTCTTGTTTAATAGTCGGCGTGTCACATTAGGTTGTCTCATAGTTGATTTGACATGATATACAACTTGCTTTATCCGACCATCCCATTGGTAATTAAGCTAAAAAACTGCAGTATGATATTCACCCCTAGTTGTTTCAATAAGCAACAATAATTGATTAATGTGCCCGGAGAGTATGTAACTATTTTAGAGATAACCTTCAGGTCCCCGTGATCATTGTGAGCCTCAGTGGAGGCCAATGGGGGCCTTGAACCCCTTCCAAAAATTAAAAAAATACTCCATCCATTCCAGAATATAAGGTGATTAATTCCATGCAAGTCAACCATTTTGAAATATTTAACCAAGATTATAGAATAAATAACATAACATCTGTAATACTAGATAAAATATGAAAACTAATTTTCATGATGAATCAAATGATATAAATTTCGTATTGGGATATTGATATATTTTCTAAAATATGATCAAATATGCTCATTTGACTTTTCAAAAACTAATACATCCTATAAAAGAACGGAGGGAGTAGTACTAACCATTACGTCCAGGCGGGCACGCTCTTCTCTCTCTCCCTTTCCATTCTCCCAAACCTCTGCGTGCTGGGCGCTGGCTGCGTGCTACTACCACTATTGCCGGCATTAGTGCCTTCTGCGCTGGGCTGACTGCTGTTGTTGCCCGTTGCCTGCCTCTGCTCGTACTGGGCCCTGGCTGGTGCCCCTTCTTTTCGGTGTCGGTTCTTGGATGTTGATTGTGCCTGTTGCACACACTACGGTCAGCGGAGATGACTAGACGGTGCGATTGCCCGAGGATAAGACTATATGAGTAACGTATGTTTCAAAATCAATTAAGAAAGAAATATGTTCAGTAATGTTCAGAGACTTGCAAAAAATTTTGTTGCCATGTCATCCATGTAATTGTGTTTCATGCTGCCTAATTAAGTATCCATGGTTTTCTCATGCAGACAAGTCAGAGACGCGGATGTATCTCACGCACCGGCAATGCCCAGGAGCGCCCCTGACACGCTCTATGTGGGCGGGCTCCAACAGAACACCGCGATCACCCCGCTGCTGCCAACAATAACTACACACGCACATACACAAGCCATACACTAGTCATACAATGCCCATACACACACGGCCACACGCGCACACACCACGCCCACGCCCTAACGGACGCACCTGGTGCAACCCCACGCCGGGCATCGCCATCGCCACGCGCTCGCCGGAGCCACTGGCCGAGGCCTTCATGTTCCGCCGCGTCGCCGCCTCCGTGGCTCCATCCCAGCGGCATCGCACAGCCATCACCATAGACCTCTCATTGGCGCCCAACAGCAGCGGACCACCGAGCCGACACCTAGCGGCATCGCACCGCCATCTAAGGCCTCCAAAAACACTAACGTCTGATGCCAATTGGGGCGACCCTTGCTAGCGCTCTCTCTCTCTCTCTCATGCACGGACCCACAGAGGGAGAGGAAGGAGAAGGAGCACACAGGTGGGTTTCTTGGCGATGAACGCCTCCTGTTGCCATACAAAGTTTTTCTTTTCTCCAGCTCGAATGAATACCCAGCTAGTAGATACGTCCATTTTGCATCTGTTCTTACTGTATTTATAGTGTTTTTATGCAATAATACTTTATGGAGTAATTCTAATGTCTTTCTCTCATAATAGCAAGGTTACACAAAGAGAGAGAATACGCAACGTGAAATTCTTTTGGGGGTGGGGGACCTGAAAAGCTATGTCAAGAGATACCTATTCTGACACATCTTCAAATGAGCTGAAATTTTACGGAGAACTATTTGGAATATAAATAAAATATCGGAGAAAGAGAACTACCGGGGGGGCCACCCAGGTGCCCATAGGCGCGCCCTGGGGGTAGTGGGCTCCTCGGCCACCTCCGGTGCCCATCTTCTGGTACATAAGGTCTTTGACCTAAGAAAAATCAGGGGAGGGACTTTTGGGACGGAGCGCCGCCGTCTCGAGGGAACTTGGCGAGAAGTACTTTTCCCTCGATTAGAGCGATTCCGCTGGGGTGTAATTCCCTCCGGGAGGGGGAATCGAAGCCATCGTCATCACCAACAATCCTCTTATCTTTGGGGAGCCCAATCTTCATCACATTTTCAACAGCACCATTATCTTCAAACCCTAGTTATCTCTTGTGTTAAATCTTGTATCAAAACACCATATTGGTACCTGTGGGGACTAGTAGTGTTGATTACATCTTGTAGTTGATGCTAGATGGTTTATTTGATGGAAGATCATATGTTCAGATCCTTATGCTATTTAAATCCTCTGTGCTGAGCATGAATATATTTGTGAGATAGTTGCCTGGTTCTTGATGGCCACGGGAGAAGTCATGTTGCAAGTTGATATCCACAAGTATAGGGGACGCAACAGTTTTGCGAGGTTGTGAGTATTCAATCCAAATTTATTGATTCAACACAAGGGGGGGCCAAAGAATATTCACGAGTATTAGCAGTTGAGTTGTCAATCAACCACACCTGAAAGACTTAATATCGACAGCAAAGTTGTTTAGTAGCAAAGTAGTATGGAAAGTACAGAAACGATGGTAGCAAAGTAGCATAACAATTTTGTAGTGATTGTAATAGCAGCACGACGAAAGTAACTTAGCCAAAGATCAATATGTGAAATCTCGTAGGCATTGGATCAGATGATGGATAATTATGTCGGATGGCATTCATCATGCAACGGTTATAACCTAGGACGACACAGAACTAGCTCCAATTAATCAATGTAATGTAGGCATGTATTCCGTATATAGTCATACATGTTATGGAAAAGAACTTGCATGACATCTTTGTCCTACCCTCCGTGGCAGCGGGGGTCCATAAGGAAAACTAACGGATATTAAGACTCCTTTAATAGAGAACGGAACAAACGCATTAGCACTTAGTGAATACATGAACTCCTCAAACTAAGGGAATCACCAGAAAGAATCCCATATTGTCACCATTGGGGTAATGCGGATCAAACTCGTAATAGGTGTCTACAACTTGCAAGATCGAATCAGAACACATATATATTCATGAAAACAAAATAGGTCAGATCTGAAATCATGGCACTCGGGCCTATATGACAAGCATTAAGATGCAAAAATCATAGCAAACATCAATCTAACGACCATAATGGATACTAGGGATCAAATCCTAACAAAACTAAACTCAATTACATGATAAATCTCATCAACCCATCACCGTCTAGCAGCTACGAGGAATTACTACTCCCGTGGTGAGGCAATCATAAATTGGTGATGGAGGAAGGGTTGATGATGATGATGACGACGGATTCCTCACTCCGGGAGCCCGAACGGACTCCAGATCAGCCCTCCTGATGAAGAATGGAGGCGGTTGGCTGCTCCTATCGAAAACGCGATGAATCCTTCTCTCCGATTTTTTCTCCGCGAATAGGTATATATAGAGTTGGACTTAGGGTTTGCGGAGGAGCTCCAGGGGGCCCACAAGACTGCAGGGTGCGCCCTAGGGGGGTAGACGCGCCCGCAGGGCTTTTGTCTCCTGGGTGGCCCCCCTTTGGTATCTTTTCCGCCAGTATTTTATTATTCCACAAAATTCTCCTTAAATTTTCAGGTCAATCCTGGAGACATTGATTTTGCACAAAAATAACATCATGGCAATTTGCTGAAAACAGCGTCAGTCCGGGTTAGTTTCTTCAAATCATGCAAATTAGAGTCCAAAATAAGGGCAAATGAGTTTGGAAAGTAGAACGATGAAGACGTATCACAAGTAATCTGTGAAT
The DNA here is from genome assembly GCA_011799875.1 of Thinopyrum elongatum. Taxonomy (NCBI): domain Eukaryota; kingdom Viridiplantae; phylum Streptophyta; class Magnoliopsida; order Poales; family Poaceae; genus Thinopyrum; species Thinopyrum elongatum. The sequence goes on from JAAAXO010000344.1 coordinate 47,977, forward strand.
TGGTATTCGTTCGATATTTGATGATATGTATGTTGTGATTCCTTAGTGGTGTTTTATGGACGTCGACTACATGAACATCACCATCTTTGGGCCAAAGGAAATGCATCGTGAGTATAGTTATTAAGATGATGGGTGCTAGAGTGACAGAAGCTTAAACCCAGTTTATGCGCTATTCCGTAAGGGGCTGATTTGGATCCATATTTAATGGCTATGGTTAGATTGTTATCTTAATTTTATTTCGTAGTTGCAGATCTTGCGTGAGGTTAATCATAAGTGAGAGGCTTGCTCAAGTAAGAACAGCAACCAGCACCGGTCCACCACATATCAAAATTATAAAGTAGCGAACGTAAAATCAAACCAACATAATGAAAGTGACTAGATGAAATTTTCGTGTGTCATCAAGAACGCTTACTTATTATCTGGATCGTTCCGGTGTCCTTTGCTAAAAAAGACTGGGCTACCTTACTGCACTTTATTTACCTGTACCGTTAGATGCTCGTTACAAATTACCTTGCTATCAAACTACTTATTACCGACAATTTCAGTGCCTGCAGAAATTACTTTGCTGAAAACCACTTTGTCATTTCCTTCTGCTTCTCGTTGGGTTCGACACTCTTACTTATCGAAAGACTATGATTGATTTTCTGTACTTGTGGGTCATCAAGGTACAGTTGGAGCTTTGTACACGCGGCGGCAACACGACGCCTCGCAACACTCTCCCACTCGCGCACGATCAGCACGCACGGCCCACGCCCGGACGCGCCCTGACGCCGCTCTACGCGGGCGGTCTCCAACAAAAACACCGCGGTCACGCCGCTGCTGCCAACTAACTCACACAAGGCACACACATAGGCCATACATTAGTCAGACAATGCCCATTCAATGCCCATACACACACCGCCACACGCAGCACCACACACGCCCACGCCCCTGCACGGACCGCACCTGGCGCACCGACGCCGGTCGCCACCACATGGGCATGGCTTTATGCCAACACGACCACTGAAGAGTACGCGACGTGCACTCGACTCCCGCTTGTTCCTTCATTCTTTGTGAGACGGACCGTGTAAATACCACCGCGAAAAAAATATATTAGCTAGTCGCAGATCACAAGAAACATTATCGGTGTGTGCCCATTAATTTGCTGTATATATATTCGGAATTGCTGTATCGACACTGACAAATAATCCTCCATGTCGATTTTATTGTCAGCTTGTGTATTGGCGTCAGATTGTCACTTCTGATCATGATGGATAATGTCTGCGAGTTCGTAGTGTAATGCTTCCGCTTTCTGCAGTTTCATGTCAAATTTTATCTCAAACCCCGGCCGGGTGACCTTTTGAAGTTTCAAAGAGGGTGCGAGTTTCATGTGAATATACGAACCTGTAGATGAAAGGGACATGTGGATGTTGAGAGCATCTCTAGCGGATTCCGTTAAACCGATGCAGCTGGTTTATGAACAGACTTTTTTTTTTTTCGTCCGGAGGGTATTCGGTTCCGTGCCGTTTTTGCTATATGTATGGGGTTGGGGGCAATTTTTATATGAACCTAAAAATAAGAAAACGGTTGGCGGGAGTGGACTTTCCCGTCACGATCTTCCGCAAGCGCGACCTTGCCGGAAGCTCGACGCCGCGACCACCGGACCTAGTTGTCGCCGCGAGATACGTGATCAGTTGCTCCAGTGAGCTAGCCCGCCGCCGCTAGCTGCTCTGCGCCGCGAGCTAGCTAGTCGTCTCCGCTGCCGCTAGCTAGCTGCTGCTGCCTGTCTCCTCACGCCGGCGCCGCTACGGCAAGACACGGCTCTGTAAAATAGTGTCTAGTTTGCATATATTGTATTTGTACGTGTAACGTGATGTAATCTGGATCATCTAATATTGAGACGTGAGGGTGGATATTAACCCCCACGCAAAACCCTAAACCTTCTGTTTTAACTTGGTATCAGATAGCCTCCGGGCCGCCGGCGAAACTCCGCCGCCGCCCCGATCCGATATCCGCCGCCGCCGCGCGCCGCCTCTTCCGCGCCGCCGCCGCGAGTCTCCCTCTCCGCCGCCGCGCGTCGCTCTCCTCCGCCCGCCGCGATGTCATCCGCTGCCTTGTCGCTCTCCAACTCCAGGCGGCCATCATCCTCCCCGCGGCCGCCTCGGTTTCCCACCGCGCTCGCCGTTCCGGCGATCTCCGTCCGCCTCGGCCGCCACAACTTCATGCTGGAGTATGTAACTATTTTAGAGATAACCTTCAGGTCCCCGTGATCATTGGTTGAGCCTCATGGAGGCCAATGGGGGCCTTGAACCCCTTCCAAAATTTAAAAAATAGTACTCCATCCATTCCAGAATATAAGGTGTATTAATTTCCATGCAAGTCAACCATTTGAATATTTAACCAAGATTATAGAATAAAATAACATAACATCTGTAATACTAGATAAAATATGAAACTAATTTTCATGATGAATCAAATGATATAAATTTCGTATTGTGGATATTGATATATTTTTCTAAAATATTGATCAAATATGCTCATTTGACTTTTCAAAAAACTAATACATCCTATATAAAGGAACGGAGGGAGTACTAACCATTACGTCCAGCCGAGGCACGCTCTTCTCTCTCCTCCCTTTCCATTCTCCCAAACCTCTGCGTGCTGGGCGCTGGCTGCGTGCTACTACCACTATTGCTCGGCATTAGCTGCCTTCTGCTGCTGGGCTGACTGCTGTTGTTGCCCGTTGCCTGCCTCCTGCTGCTACTGGGCCCTGGCTGGTGCCCCTTCTTTCTCGGTGTCGGTTCTTGGCTGTTGATTGCTGCCTGTTGCACACACTACGGTCAGCGGATGAACTAGACGGTGCCGATTGCCGAAGGATAAGACTATATGAGTAAGGTATGTTTCAAAATCAATTGAAGAAATATGGTTCAGTAATGTTCAGAGACTTGCATAAAATTTTGATTGCCATGTCATCCATGTAATTGTGTTCTCATGCTGCCTAATTAAGTATCCATGGTTTTCTCATGCAGACAAGTCAGAGACGCGGATGTATCTCACGCACCGGCCCATGCCCAGGACGCGCCCTGACACGCTCTATGTGGGCGGGCTCCAACAGAACACCGCGATCACCCCGCTGCTGCCAACTAACTCACACACGCACATACACAAGCCATACACTAGTCATACAATGCCCATACACACACGGCCACACGCGCACACACACGCCCACGCCCTGCACGGACCGCACCTGGTGCACCCCACGCCGGGCATCGCCATCGCCACGCGCTCGCCGAGAGCCACTGCCGAGGCCTTCATGTCCGCCGCGCTCGCCGCCTCCGTGGCATCCACTTCCCAGCGGCATCGCACAGCCATCACCATAGACCTCTCATTGGCGCTCAACAGCAGCGGACCACCGTAGCCCGACACCTAGCGGCATCGCACCGCCATCATAGGCCTCCAAAAACTAACGGCTCTGATGCCAATTGTTGGGGCTGAACCCTTGCTAGCGCTCTCTCTCTCTCTCTCATGCACGGACAGAGGAAGAAGGAGAAGGAGCACACAGGTGGTTTTCTTGGCGATGAACGCCTCCGTTGCCATACAACGTTTTTCTTTTCTCCAGCTCGAACTGAATACCACAGCAGTACTGATACGTCCATTTTGCATCATGTTTTCTTACTGTTATTTATAGTGTTTTTATGCAATATAATACTTTATGGAGTAATTCTAATGTCTTTTCTCTCATAATATGCAAGGTTTACACAAAGAGCGAGAATACCGGCAACTGAAATTCTGGACCTGAAAAAGCTATGTCAGAGATACCTATTCTGCACATCTTCAAATGAGCTGAAATTTTACGGAGAACTATTTTGGAATAAATAAAAAATACTGGAGAAAAGAACTACCGGAGGGGGCCACCCAGGTGCCCACTAGGCGCGCCCTGGTGGGTAGTGGGCTCCTCGGCCCACCTCCGGTGCCCATCTTCTGGTACATAAGGTCTTTTGACCTAGAAAAAATCAGGAGAGGACTTTTGGGACGGAGCGCCGCCGTCTCGAGGCGGAACTTGGGCAGAAGTACTTTTCCCTCCGATAGAGCGATTCCGCTGGGGTAATTCCCTCCGGGAGGGGGAAATCGAAGCCATCGTCATCACCAACAATCCTCTTATCTTTGGGAGCCCAATCTTCATCAACATTTTCAACAGCACCATCTCATCTCAAACCCTAGTTCATCTCTTGTGTTAAATCTTTGTATCAAAACCACATATTGGTACCTGTGGGTGACTAGTAGTGTTGATTACATCTTGTAGTTGATGCTAGATGGTTTATTTGATGGAAGATCATATGTTCAGATCCATTATGCTATTTAATATCCCTCTGGTCTTGAGCATG
>JAAAXO010000345.1:0-43722 GCA_011799875.1 Thinopyrum elongatum
AGACAACGGAAGAGTTCCGAGAGGAGAGACACCGAAAGAGTTTTGGTAAAACCGAAAAGTTGTTTCGGAATATATATTTGGTCAAAAAGGGTTTCGGCACCGCCTGGAAATTTTCAGAGGATGCCAGAATTGGTCTGGGAACTCTGGGAATTTTCGGAGAGAAAAACCGGAATGTTCCGAAACTGCCGTAACCGCTGTTAATGCTTTCCGCTGATGAAAACCACCGCACCGAAAATGTTTCGGATCATGCCCAGAATAATTTTAGAGGGTGCCGGAAATGTTTGGGACCTTTTGGAATTTTTCAGAAAAAGTTTCGCGGAAAACATCTTGTCTCAGCGCGAGGGGACAAGATCCCACGAATCGGGGGTTGCATGTTGGGGGCTTTTTGTCTAGGGAATGCAGTTTCATGGAGACATGTTGGTGGCTTGTTGGGGGCCCCCCCCCCCATGGGGAGACAAGGTGTGGGCCGGCCCAAGGGCTGCCATGGTGGTGTCCCCTTGGTGCCCCCTTGTGTTACCATTATGCCCTTTCATTGTGACATGAAGCTTGGGTATTTTGGTATTTCAACATCCCACCCCACCCCTTGCTTGGCTATAAAAGGAGGAGAAGGGGTGCCATTCTCCCCATCCCTTGCTCTCATACACATGCCAAGATGTTATCTGGCTTCTCTCTCCCTCCCACGAAAAGAGTTTCGTAGAGCCGAAAGGCTGTCTGGGTTCCGGCAGGAACTAGTTTGGACGGCGAAGCCCTGCCGGATAGGTGACACCGTATGTGTGCAACTCTGTAGAGAGGTCGTAGTTTCGATCTTAGTGCCCGAGGGGCTGTTCGAGAGTGCCTCCCGAAGGGCTGTCCAAGTGACGGTCCGAGTTCTGTGAGTCCTCCCGAAGGGCTGTCCGAGTGACCGTTCGAGTTTCGAAGGTCCTCCCGAAGGCTGTCCGCGGAAGAGTCCGGGGACTGTTCGACCGCCTCCCGGAGGGCTGTCCGAAGGGAAGACGAGGGTATACATCCTCGCGGTTGGGAGGTTGTAAATCCTAGCTGCGGGGATCTGCACCGCCGATCGTCATCGACTCTACTTCCGCTGCGCTACGAGTCGGTAACGAAAATGATCAAACCTTGTATGCAGTCTCCATAGTGGTCCTGGGCTGGTGCGTAGGGCGGAAATTTTTTGTTTTCTGCTGCGTTACCCTACACCCCCCCTCCATATGTGCCGCCAGACCACTTCCTCCTCCACCACTCCTTCCCCACTTAACCACCTCCTCCTCCACCCCTTTCCACCTAACCACTTTTCTCCTCTCTTCCGCTTCCCCATAGATTTTTCCAAACCTCTCCTTGTTTCTCGTTGAAGTTTTTTTGGAAGATTGGATCACCACGAGGCCGAATTAAGGTGAGATCTGGGTTATGCGACATGACTGTGAACCATAAATGGTTTTTTTGGGTCAAATGAGATGGTAAATTATATGATGGACATTTAATAAATACACGACAAACAATTTTTTAGAACATGGTGAACATTCTTGAAATACAAAAAAATTACATGGTGGAGGAAAAATCATGAAAGAAAAATTAAAGCTGAGGGTAGACATGAAATTGAGTCGGGGCAAGTTGTGTGTACGGTGTGGACATGCAACTAGGTTAGATAAGTTTGGTGTCGAGGGTAGACATGGTATTATGTCGGGGTCAGGGCAAGTTATGTGTCTATGATGGACATCCAACTAGATCAGGTCGAGACAAGTTGCGTATTGATGGTTGACATACAACTGGGTTAGGAGAGTTGCGTGTCATGGGTGGACATGCAACAAGGTCGGGAAAGTTGTGTGTCGAGTGTGCACATACAACTTGGTCCGGAATGGTCAAGTTGGGGGTCTAGGGTGGACATGCAACTGACATGGAAATGGGTCCAACGACTATGCATTTCAAAGGTGGACATGCAATTCCGTAGGTGTCGGGGGCAAGAAGGCGAGTTATGTATCGAGGATGGACATGCAACTAGATCAGGGTCCGGAAAGTTGTATGTCGAGAGTAGATATTCAACTTGAACAAAGGGGTCGAGGGCCCGTTGCATGTTCAGGGTGAACTTGCAACTGGGGCAAAGGGGGTCAAGGGCCGGTTGCAGGTCAAGTATGTACTTGCAACTGTGACGAAGGGTCAAGGTCCAATTGTGCGTCAAGGATGGACTTGCAACTAGGGCAAAGGGTTGGGGGCAAGTTGTGTCTCGAGGGTGCACTTGCAACTGGGACAAATCCTCGACGCCAAATTGTGTGTCAAGGGTGCATTCCAATAGGAAAAAAGATGATCAGGCCTCGATTGTGTGTCGAGGGTGGATTTGCAGTTAGGGCAAAAAGGTCGGGCCTAATTGCATGTCACGTGGGTGATACAACAGCCCACGCACAAAGGTGATTCTCTCCTAGGAACGAAACAAAACCCCAAGAATGGTCCAGGTAAAATTCAAAACAACACAAATCTTGGAGCTATAAATCGGCAGGTGCAAAACTTAAATGAGACATCACTAGCAAACTGAGCCTAGATCAGATGGTTAGTATTTTTATGGTGAAACCAGCCCACCAGGGTCTTGTCACTGGTGCTTTTTTCTAATTTATTTCAGACTTTTCAGCAATATCTGTTCAGCGGGAGGAGACGTTCCTGTCTGACTATGGAGGCGGTAGTGATAACTTCATCAATCTCAAAGATGATGTGCTGGCTCAGTCTCTCGGAGGTGCTCATTGGGGCAGGGTGTGCTACGTGCTTTCATAGGGGTGGGTGTATTTGGCTATGTATGAGCGTCTGCGTTTGTACTTTGTAAAAAAATCATTATTTCTCGTCTAGATGAGAATTAGCAAAACTGAATTTCAATCATTTATTTATTAGCTTACCAAAAGGTTTTATTTTTCGTGGTGCTTATTCATTACGATACCGACTCGTTTGTGATTTGTCTTGCTGGGGGTCGGGTTTTGTTTCTGATACAAATTCCGAGTCTAAGTCGTACTATTAGGCGCTCCCATCTGACCACTACATATATGCCTGCCTACGTACGAACGAAGGCGCAGGGCACAGCCGATTCATGTTGATCGAAAAAAATAACGATATGATGAAGCCCCCGATTCCTAAACGTGCCCGCCGGAGAGGCTGGAAGTCGCCGGAATCAGCACTGCCTTTAGCCTCCGGCAGTAGCAGTAGCAGCTTCATCCCCGATGAAATAATCTTCTTCGAGATACTGGTACTTCTTCCCGTCAAGGCCCTCCTGCGCTTCCAAGCCGTGTGCAAGTCATGGCGCGCCACATTAACCAGCACTACTCCTTTCGTCCGCATGCAGGCACCTGGAGCTCTCAAGGTCGACCATGGTCGTGGTGCCGCGCAAGTACCAGGCCTCTCGATTCCTCAACATCTTCAGCTTCCAGCCAGCTAGTCAAAGCAAGTGCGCCCAGCTGATGGTCCGAAAGGAGTTTCAGCCCTATGGGATCCCGGCGTTCAGCATTCCTCTCCACTGTGACGGCCTGATCTTGATCCCTGCCTTAACGGGGACAATTTTCATCTGCAACCCGGCCACTAGAGAGTTTGTTGAGTTCCCACCTGGAAGCCCCAGCCTTCTCCATGAACACAGGGTGGCCTTTGGCTTTGATCCTTGGAGTGGCACCTACAAGGTGGCGAGGCACTTCATCCGGTCCTACAGAGATACTACTCCGCAAATAATAGATGGGCAAGAAGGTGGCACCACCACTAGTAGAGAATACAGCTGCGGACATGAGATCTTGACATTCGGTGGCGACGTCGGCAAGGAAGAAGCTTGGGTATGGAAGGCCACCGTGGATCCGCAATACCCTATCAAGGCCAGGACCCCGATTTGTCTCCCGGGGGCCTTCTTTTGGAGTGCTCTCAAGTCCGTCTTCACACATGCCGAGGTTATCTCGAATGTCATCCTTCGATTTAGTTTACTTGATGAAACATTTACGGTGCACCCTAACCCTCCATGCAGCGTATTATAGGCAAGAACGATTCGCTATCTGCGCTAGGTGAAAAGTTATGCTATATCCACTCTGCCAGCCCATGGGAGATTTCCATTTGGTTGGCGGAAGATGGGCCAAATCTCACTTGGTCACTATGCCGCCGAGTCAGTCTGCCGGTACCAAGATATCTTCTTGCTTTTGCTTGCGCGTCAACTGACCGGGACAAGATATTTGTCTCCTTTTGATGTGTGTGCATCCTTCTCAGGTGTGATCTCCATGACGGCTCTCTTGAAGAAATAATATGATCTCCGGAACGGCAAAAAAAATCAACGTTGCTGCACTTGCTGTTGCCCACTATATGGTGCCATACATGGAATCACTGTTGCGCATCAGACCTTCGTGATAACCAGCCATCATATCGTATGTGTCCTCATCAATAGTGTTGCGACCATGTTTGTTTTCGTATTGTACTTCCCTAGTCCTTCCAATGTATTTCGTTATGAGTTGATATTGTCCTGCACATTTTTTTATGATTCAATACAATTGAGAATTACCAGTTTAAATATAATTATGCATTCGAAGTTCTGCTGATTATATACGTGTTGATGTAGCATGAATTTTTCAGATATTGTACCTGACATGGAGCGCTAGCTGAACCATATGACAAGCACGACCTCATTCTTGTCGCTGATAAGTATTTGCTGACCACGAATGTATCTAAAGCCAGCGGCTTACCTTAATATTACCAGTTTTGTTGCCTTCAAGCATCAAGTTTAGCGGACACCTTGTTGACCATATATAGAATTTATCAGCATATACCAACCAAACAAATATTGACAAAAAAAAATGAGGGCAATTTGATTATTTGGAGCAGTCATGTGAGATACAGCCCTGTGCATACATACCCAACAGGCCATTTGAACATATTATCAGCCTTCTTGGTCGATGAATTCGGGATACTATCAGGACTCCACAGAAGAGATGGCTCCTGAATATGATAATGTAAGACGATGTACTTCTGTCATATTTGAGATGCTACTGATACAATGCTGATGCTTGTTTATAAAACTGCCAAATGGACAGATTATCGCTAATATTTCTTTTCGTTGTTAACTCGTTGTTTTGACTCACAGAGTGCTTTAGAATCTGCTGAACATCGAGTATTTTTGTCTTCCTCCTATCGTCAACAGTAGTAGTTTATGAGCAATCTTATGGTGATGGGTGTGTCTCCTTAGAGCAAAATATCCAGAGCAACTCGAACGCGTTTTCTGAAGATACCTACGAAATTGATTTTGTGTGTGTGGTTATTCAAATTGATTTTATCATTACTAAAGATCAAAATTGCAATGCTAGACACTTATATTTTTCTGCGGCCCATCTTTTGGCCTCTGGCTCCATTTCTTCAGGAAAAAATCAATAAAATTTTCAGGCCTTTTGGAGCTCTTGAAAAAAAAACTTTTTCTGTTCTTTATGTTGACCATGTTTTCAGTTGTCTGGTAACTTATTGAGAGTTTCCCTCCGCATGTGTTACATGCAGATTGAACGGAAAAAAGGCATTAGAATTTGAGCATTAATGTGCAAAATATCATTGATAAGGAGTAAATTATAATAAGAAATAGTGATGCAAAATGGACGTATCAGCTCCCCCAAGGTTAGACCTCACTTGTCCCCAAGCGAAAGACGAGCTTAGTAAACATGGCACAATTTATGTAGTGTGGAGTCGATAGTAAATAATACTAAAATGACAGCATCGCTATTTACTTTCATGATCAAACATTCTAAACAACAATCCCTTCTTATTCTTACAAAACTTCTCATGAGGAGGTCATGACACCTTTAGATGCAAAAGTTTAACACATAAAAGCTTCTTGATCATTAATTTTAGAAACGGCCTGGGCACGAGGAGATGCATGCAAGGTTGGGATATGGCCAACAGGGCCGGTCCTGAGATTTTTGGGGCCCGGGGCGAAACTGAAACTAGAGGCCCTTAATATCAACATTATACTCCCTTCATTTCAATAAATAAGGTGTTCACGTATCCCAAATTCAACTTTAATCATAATTTAGACCTATCAAATATAGGTTATATGTGATAAAAATTATACCGTCGAATTTGTATCGAAAAGAGGTTCTCAATGGTACAATTAAATATATATTATCTTAATCTAATTTATGGTTAAAGTTGAATTTTGAGAAGCATGGGCCCCTTCATTGAAATGGAGGGAGTAACAATAACAATTATCATAACAATACCAACAAACATTTAAATGAATCTAAAAGGAATATTTATATCAAATCGTTTATACATATTATCTTGAAAAACATTCTTTGTACAAAGTCACTTATGATGGAAAATTACCTTAAAAACTTACTAGCAGACCGTGCATGTGCATCCGACGCTACCTGTATTCTCAGGGACACTTCCGTTAACATCTTCTTCCTACTCCCATTCGTTTGACCATCCACAGCTACTATCGTCAATTCATTAGGTTTCGTCCACGCCTTAGTGTTATTATTGAAAAAAATTATCCATGGCTCCCCTCTATGATTCTATCAATTCATCCACAAGTCTTTTTCTACAGTGGCGAAAATAATTAATTGCACAAGAGCTATAAATCAGTGGGAATTAAACTATACTTAATAGCAGTAGACACATAGAAAATGAATTAGTGATTCATGGTATAGTATACCTATAAATTTTCCGGACAACAAGACAACGACTGGTCAACGCGTCGGTTGATCACCTGATTGGATCGAAGCAGGTCCAAGCGGAGCACTAGCGCAGCGATCAGATCAACAAAGGAGGCGCCAAGGCAGAGCACAAGAGCAGCGATCAGATCACTGAAGGAGGCGTCGAGGCAGAGCAATGAGCAGCGATCTACCGGCTGGCCGCCTCGAAATCTTGTGTCTCCACATCGTATGCCGCCGGTTGCCGCCTTCGTCGCGTACAGGTATATCGTGCTCGTATAGTCGCCTCATCGATAGGCCCGATGAAGGAAGATCTTTGTAGGCAAACGAGCGAAAGAAGATCAGAGCACGACCGCATATTGCCCCAGGGCTAGCGCCCGGCCTTTGACTACGCGATCGGCCGGCATCGTGCAGCTGGAAATTGGGCCCTGGGCTACCGGCCACATGCTGACATGCATACATGCATACTTGGAATGGGGCCCCTGGAAATGGGGGGCCCGCGGCGGCCGCCCCCCCTGCCCCCCCTCAGGGCCGGCCCTGATGGCCAAGCATCCAGTTGATAAGCACATAGTCATGTACACCTTGATTGTTGGGTTGATCCATATATCCCGTGGCGGGTTTTCTAGAAAAGGCAAGTATGTGGGATGCGTGGCGCGCATTTGTGTACACACCAGTACAAGACGCCCTGGAAAGTAGATAAAAAACATGTAACGGATGATTATCTCCAGACAAATCCTGCGTATGCATGAGGGAATTCAGTCGTAGCTAGCGCCCTTCCCCTCTCCCGGTGGTAACTGATACAAAAGGCCATGGTTTTACACACCGGAAGATAAAGATCGGTCATGGCCGTGCACGATGCATGCGCGCCTGCAGGAGCAATGTGACCCTGGCTGTGTTTCACACCCATAGGCACCACGGCATTGAGAATTATCCTTCCATGTATTGCTAGCAATTAATGGTGAACTGTGGCTGGGTGTACCAATCAATCTAGGGGTCGTAGACTTGCGAAACACACATGGTTTTTTTGTAAACGTGTGGTAGGGGCTATATAGTATTTATAGGTTGATACAGATAGATCAAACATCACAGAAAACAGCAGCAGTGCTATATATGCACATCCAGCTGGCGAGACAAATGTGAGTGTTTCTTTGCCTTGCATCACAAAGCCAAACACCAGAAACAGAAGCATGCATATGACACGAGTAGGGGTAGCACGAAGAGCACATATGCATACGTTAAAAAGAATGAGAACAAAACATTGTCATGGCTTGGAGAGGTTCGAGAAACCTAGCTACTTGTCCCCAAGTGAAAGCCAAGCTTAGTAAACATGACACAAGCTTAGTAAACATACCAAAATGACTAGCATCACTATTTACTTTCATGATCAAACATTCTAAACAACAATCCCTTCTTATTCTTACAAAACTTCAGATGAGGAGGTCATGACACCTTTAGATGCAAAAGTTTAACCCATAAAAGTATTTTGATCATTAATTTTACAAACGGACTCCGCACGAGGAGGTGCGTGCAAGGTTGGGATATGGCCAAGCATCCAGTTGATAAGCACATAGTTATGTACACCTTGATTGCTGGGTAGATCCATATATCCCGTGCCAGGTTTTCTAGAAAAGGCAAGTATGTGGGATGAGTGGCGCGCATTTGTGTGTATGCCGGTACAATACGCCCTGGAAAGCAGATAAAAAATATGTAATTGATGACTATCTCTAGACAAATCCAACGTATGCATGCGGGAACTCAGTCGTAGCTAGCTCCCTTCCCCTCTCCCGGTGGTAACAGATACAAAAGGCCATGGTTTTATGCAGCGGAAGATAAAGATCTGCCAGGGCCGTGCACGCTACATGCGCGCCTGCAGGAGCAATGTGACCCTGGATGTGTTTGACACCCATAGGCACCACGGCATTGAGAATTATCCTGCCATGTATTGCTAGCAATTAATGGCGAACTATGGCTGGGTGTACCAATCAATCTAGGGGCCGTAGACTTAGGAAACGCACCCAGTTTTTGTGTAAACGTGTGGTAGGGGCTATATAGTATTTATGGGTAGATACATCTAGATCAAACATCACAGAAAAGAGCGGTGGTGATATATATGCACATCCAGCTGGCGAGACAAATGTGAGTGCTTGTTTGCCTTGCATCACAAAGCCAAACACCAGAAACAAAAGCATGCATATGACACGAGTAGGGGTAGCACGAAGAGCACATATGCATACATTAACAAGATTGAGAACAATTTGGCATGTCATGGCTTGGAGAGGTTGGAGAAACCTAGCTACTTGTCACCACAAGGGTGTGGCACCTCCAACAGGACAAACAATGCATAGTTGTAAAGATGAGGAAGCAATCTATCTATCCATCCATAGTGAGTGCCACTAGATACAAAATTAAAAAGGCAAAAAAATCTCGAGACTTCTCTAGCAAGCGCCTTGCTAGTACACGCATTTACTCCTATTTAAGCGCCTCCATGGATATCCATAGCTTATTAAATTCCTTCCATCATTACTTACATATTTATGATTGCCTCCAATATTGCCATCACCCTAGAATCCACATTGCAGAGAAAGCCTCCACCATGACAGACCACCTTCAAGTTCAGCAACAGAAGTTGGAGCTACCGCCGGGGTTTAGGTTCCACCCGACGGATGAGGAGATCATAAAATTCTATGTGGTCCCCAAGGTGCTCGATGAAGCCTTCGTCGCTGCGGCGATTGAGGATGTGAACCTCAACAAGTACGAGCCATGGGAGCTACCGGAGAAGGCGAAGATGGGGGAGAAGGAGTGGTACTTTTACTGCCGAAAGGATCGCAAGTACCCCACCGGGATACGAACGAACCGGGCGACGAATGCTGGCTATTGGAAGGCCACCGGAAAGGACAAGGAGATCTTCCACCCACCGCTCACACTCATCGGCATGAAGAAAGACGCTCGTCTTCTACAAGGGCCGGGCGCCTAGGGGGGGAAGACCAACTGGAGCATGACATGAGTATAGGCTTGAGAGAAACAAGCAGCTGACATCCACACGTCCACCGCAACCGCACCGTCACCCTCACCAATGCGGCTTCCAAGGTATATAATAAACTTATAGTATATAGTAGTAGTCATGAATTCTTAACATGCCATTAGCTAGTTAGCCACCTTTTCTGAACAATCAGGGGGGGGGGGGGGGTAATCCCCACTTGAATATTACTCTAAGTCGCCAATACATGGCAAGAATTACAAGGTTGCACCGATGCGTGAGGGGAGATAAAGCGGCCATGACATAGCGGCCTCCTTTTGAGTAGGTTACTTGAATGTATGGGTAAAAGGAGAGAAACCATCAGTAATGTTCTTGATAGTAGACCGAGGTGAGTAAATACTGCAATGGAATGTCGTAGCGTTTCATGAGTCCTAAATATTCTAAAGGATGGAAAGGTCGACAGAGGCCAAATGTTGGAATCGAGGCCTAGGGGAGTCACTGTGTCCCCATTTCCAGAGATTGGCACTTGGACAGGGCTGCCAAAATACCCAAGTTATGGGATATATGTGCTGAACGTGAGCAGTGAATGACAAAGTGATCGGCATCTGTGACAAAAGAGTCACACCTGGGGCATGCTACTGATCATAGTTGATTTGCACTTATTTAATTTACCTTTCCACACTCATCGGCATGAAGAAGACACTCGTCTTCTACAAGGGCGGGGGCCTAGGGGGGAGAAGACACAACTGGATCATGCATGAGTATAGGTCTCGAGAGCAGCAAGAAGCTGACATAACCCATCCACCACCACCCGCACCGTCACCAGAACCAACACGGCTTCCAAGGCATATAATAAATTTATACTAGAGTAGTACTCATGAATCATCAACATGCTAGTAGCTAGTTAGCTACTTATTTTGAACAATCAAACGGGAGAACCCCCAACTGAATATTACTCGCAGTAGCCAATACATGGAAAGAATTACAACGTTGCACCTATGTGTGAGGGGAGGTTACATCCACCATGACATAGCAGCCTACTTTTGAGTAGGTACCCTGAACGTATGGGTCAAAAGAGAGAAATCGTAGATAATGTTCATACTATTAGGCCGAGGTGAGTAAATCCAACCATGGAATGTACTGGCATGTTCATATATGTCTTAATGTTCTAAAGGATGGAAAGGTTGACCGAGTCCAAAGTTGGAGTGCGGCTTAGTGGAGTCACTATGTGCCAATTCCTGAGATGGGCACTAGTACAGGGGCGCCTAAATACCCAAGTTATGCAAGATATGTGCCAAATATGAGCAGTTAATGAAAAAGTGATCAGCATCTGCGACAATAGCGTCACACCTGGGCATGCTATGGACACAGTTGATTTGTACTTATTTAATTATGTATGTTTTAGGAACAGTGGGTGGTGTTTGCAGGGTCTTCCATAAGAGCACCGGACTAAAGAAGATGGTGACACCGTCATATGACATGCCATGTACCCAGGAGCAGAACTCAGCAGGGCTTGTCGACTTAGATACATTGCCTCCTCTCATGGAATGGCATGTCGTCAACGTGTGCGAATGCACCGCTGTTTTCCCTGGAGCTTCTTCGTACAAGTCGCACGATGTCGGAGCTGGCTCATCGATGATGGGCAGTGTGGCGCTTCCTATGATGAATTACCACTACACGGAAACAACCACCACCACCAAATGAATGGCCAACCCAACACTGCCTCTACGGCTCTACCAACACCAACAACAAATATAACCGATGATGATGCATAGGGTGGCAGATCAGGGTCTCATGGTCAGGCTCAGCCTGGAAGTGGGTTGGCGTCGATGCTGTCACAGGAGGACGCTGTGGCCGGGTGAGGAACAACTACCCAGGGAACACCGCTGCAACAGCAGTTGGCGAGACCTCATTGAGAACATGGGTATGGATGACATTTGGTAGAACTGATGATCAGATAACCCAAGACAACATATATAGGTGTGTGCATTGCATAGATTAATCATCCCTCAGCGGTCGGGGTTGATATAATGCCAACCCGTATATTGGTTGGTGCCGCAATTTATTTGTTATGTGACCTTGAGAGTTTGCAACCATGGATGGCTTGGCATGCCACTCTGTGCTAGTTTTTCAATGTGTGTGATGTATTGGCTTGTATATGCACTACCACCAGGGTATACCTAGCTACATATGCATGTGTTGTAATGTGTGTACATCATGCAATCTTTTAAACCCATATAGAATAAGCTACTTTGTTTAAATATAACTTTTTTTCCATTTAATGTATAATGTCTATGAATTTGATCACATGTGTACATTGTATCTGGAAAAGATTTTTGGCACGCACCGACCTAGAGGGGATTCCATCCACCACATAAACCTATTTACACTTTGAAATGTGTTCTAATAAATATTAACTCACTTCTAATGTGTGCTAGTAATTTTATTCCACATCTAATCCAGGGCAAACATTTGTGGTGATGTCAAGGGAGCGACATGCCTACACAGTTTCACACATACCTGTTGGAAAAAGCAGTGCCTGGATGCGCTTAGGCATGCTTAGGCGCTAGGAGATGGCCAAATGGCGTTCTAGGGCATAAATGGAAGTCTAGGCAGTGCCAAGCAAGAAATTGTCTACCCAATCGGGAATCATGTTATATTGCACCGATATGCCAACATTAGCTATCAATGAAAGTACCTGGTAGTAAGTATATGTATGCCATAATATCCATACACAAATAATACTCAACAGATACACCCTGATTGCCAAAACTATATTTAACCGCCTAGGCTTGCCTAGGGCACTTAAGCACCGCCTAGAACTAGGCGAAGGCCAACCGCCTCTGCTTACAACTACCGCTCACAATAATAGTACGTGACATAGGCCTGGTCTACTAGAAAATGTAGCTTTCATCTCAGAATAATTTTTTCACGTTGTAGTATTTTCCAGTCTTTTTTTATGTTTACGGCCCGCATACCATGCCATACTGAAAAAGACTTATAGCGGGGTCACATTAGTGGCGCGAACAGACAGAACCCGCCACAATTATTTGGGAAGTTAGTTCTAGTGGTGGGTGGAAAAAAAGGGATGGCCGCTGCCTAAATGATCGGTAGTGAGGGCATAATCGTCACCCCCCCGCCACTCCTATATTTTTCACGGAATTAGCCACAGATAGAGAAACAATATTGTGGCGGGTCAGGTGACACGCCAGCCATTGGTTCTCAACGTATCTATGGAGGGCCATGAGAAATTCCTGCCACAGTAATATTTTGCTGACCCTGCCCAAACTCTCCAAAATTTCTAAAGTTAGCAGTGGCGGGAGCAGATGGCCCGCCACAGGTCTTGTTAAGTATGGAAAGTGCTTGAATATATCATGTTCATTAACTAGTGTAGCCTCAAGCCTTCAGCATTGCACTTTCAATACTGTATATTCAACATAGAAAAGGTTTAAAGGAAAATATTGTTAAAATGGATTTCAATGAGAAGGCGAGTGTTTCTGTTCACTGAAAAGTGTTTAGTTTATACATGAAGTACATCTGTTTTTCACATAGCGCTCTAAAAATGTACCACAACCTATAGGGGTGATACGATGAACCCGTGCCAAGTTTCAAACTCTTCATAGCTCATTTGCATGTTATTTCAAACAGAATAGCGTTTTTGGACTTTTTAGGGGCCAGCAAATCAATTAATGCTTCAAAATAAAACCAACCTCAATGTGTTCAAATTTGAGCATGGCACTGTGATGGTGTGTATTGAACATTGAAAAGTTTGAGGGGGCAATAAGTTTTAAATAATAGTGTCTGTGTGCTAGGCGGTGGTTTCCATTCCAAAACTCAGATACTTCGTCGGAGACTATTCAATTTGTACACGAAGTGCATCAAGTTTTTTCCATAATGTTTCAAAAAAATTCACACCCTATATGGGTCATATGATGAGGTCATGACAGTTTCATTCAATTTTCGAGCTCATTTGAAAGTCTTTTTGAATGGAAGAGCGTTTTGCCTTTTTAGTGGCCAAAAATTCAACTAATACTCCAAAATAGCAAACCAACTCTAAAGGTGAACAATTCGAGCGTACCTTTGAATGGTGTGCATTGAACCTGGAAAAAGTTTGAAGGGGAAGTGTATGCGGAGACAACCAAAACAATAAGATCACATAAAACATGGAAAACATAGCACCGGCAGGCCTTTGTATCATCCCCTACTTATAAGTTATTAGTTGTGACGTGCAATCCTCGTCGCCCGTCAGTGTTTCCCATGAACCTATGTACACAATCCCAAATTTCAGAGGCCTCTCGCTTGATCGATTTGATTGGCCTCCTCAAACCTAAATTGGGAATAGGAGAAGGCGACCTAGGGAGAGGCCATCGACACTGGTACCAAGTGAGCTACTCCCGCCGACCGGCATCCTCGTCCTCCTCCTACATCAGCACCGGCATACCCGCCGCCGCATCTCCTTCCCGACCATGATGTGATATCTCACCTCTTCCATGACCGTCATGGTATGAGCTTTCTGTCGACCACCCACTCCTCCTCCTCCCTTAACCTCTTTGTCCCCCCCGGTAGGAGATATGCCCTAGAGGCATAATAAATGTTATTATTTATCTCCATGCTCATTATTATGTTTATGTTCCATGCTATAACTGCTGTGGTTCCCGAGCCCGTATATCCATAAAGGCTCTGGGGAAAACCCATGTGAACGTGTGGAATAATAAACGGTAAAATGTATTCCTAGTCATGCCTCTAAATACTAGCTCAAGTGTTGCATGATGATTATGTTTTCCCAATCATGGGCATGTCTATGCAGCAACTTTGAGGGCACAATGTTAGAAGAACATTTGTGTTGAATCGACCCGATTGATGTTATGCTATGAGATTCATTGTCACAAGTTAATGGTTAATAACACAGAGATGGGAACGTTTGCATAATTCCTCAGACCAGAGAGTATCGAGTTTTCTTCATGCTTGATTCATGAACTTTGGGGTTTGTTAAACGTCATCCGTACTGGAGGCTATTACGGCGGTTACGGGTTCATGGAAAAGTGTGTCAGTACTTGATAGCTCGAGATTGGATTTGCTCCTCCGACGATGAGAGATTCTCTGGGCCCTCTCGGTGTTACGGTATCCATCATCGTCTGGCCAGGACACTTGTGATTGATCACGGGGATGCCGGAACAACCGGTACGAGAAAAGAGAACAATACCGGTAACGAGGTAACTAGCATAGTGGACAAGTTGTTGATCCACGGGAATGCCAACATGCTCACCTCGGGTATTTGTAACATATCGCGAAGCAAGAGGAATAGACACGGCAACTGGAGGTTCACTCGAATATTCATTCGTGTGGGTATAGGGGTCAATATGGGTGTCCCGGCTCCGATGCTGATCATTGATCGGAAAGTGTTCCGGTCAGTCTATACTTCACCGAACCTATAGGGTCACACGCTTAAGGGTCATCTATCTGTTGAACGCTAGACGGGAGTCTGAGAGAAAGTCACCGAAAATGTTTCGGGACAACGGAAGAGTTCCGAGAGGAAACACCGAAAGAGTTTTGGTAAAACCGAAAAGTTGTTTCGGAATATATTATTTGGTCAAAAGGGTTTCGGGCACCGCCTGGAAATTTTCAGAGGATGCCAGAATTGGGTCTGGGAACTTCGGGAATTTTCGGAGAGAAAAACCGGAATGTTCCGAAACTGCCGTAACCGCTGTTAATGCTTTCGCTGATGAAAACCAACGCACCGAAAATGTGTTTCGGATCATGCCCAGAATAATTTTAGAGGTGCCGGAAATGTTCTGGGACCTTTTGGAATTTTCAGAAAAAGTTTCGCGGAAAACATCTTGTCTCAGCGCGAGGGGACAAGATCCCGAATCGGGGGTTGCTGTTTGGTGGCTTTTTGTCTAGGGAGCTGTGTTTCATGGAGACATGTTGGTGGCTTGTTGGGGGCCCCCCCCCCCCATGGGGAGACAAGGGGGTGGCCGGCCAAGGGCTGCCATGGTGGTGTCCCCTTGGTGCCCCCCTTGTGTTACCATATGCCCTTTCAGTGTGACATGAAGCTTGGTATTTTGGTATTTCAACAGTCCCACCCCCCCCTTGCCTGTGGCCTATAAAGGAGGAGAAGGGGCTGCCATTCTCCCCATCCCTTGCTCTCATACACATGCAAGAGTTTTCTGGCTTCTCTCTCCCTCTCCCACGAAAAGAGTTTCGTTAGAGAAGAAAGGAGTGGATGGGGGAAGCCCGAGGAAGGAAATAGGTATGGAAGACGGCCGAAGACCCTTGGGACGGATAGGTGACACCGAGTGATGGCACCTCTGGTAGAAGAGGTCGTAGTTTCGAGAAAGGAGGAAAGAGTGGGCGAGGGGAAGGCTTTTAGAGTGTCCTCGAAGAAAGAACGTACCCTTCAGGGACTATGAGCGCGTATCTCTATGGCCACTCACCCCGCCCGCGGACGAAGGGAAGGCAAAAACCCAAGGGAATTCCGTCGGAATGCACGCGGGAGGAGGTCCTTCACTCGTTCCCCAAGGCGGGACCATGCCGCTATAGCCGCAGTGCCTTCCCAGGTGTACGACGGCCCCCCGTCCTTGCCTGTTGTATAAATAGACCCTCTGTCTCCCGGGGCACTATTTCAAGAATGAACCCAGGGTACGACCATATCTCCCCTTTGGCCCAGTTAACGACGTAATTATGTTTAGCTAACCCTCACCGACAGCCTCCAATCTACCTGGCTAACAATACTGGGACCACAAATAAACGCAATTCCTATAAGGCGGACGGGGCCCTCCCCGGGCTATTTAGACGGAGCATCACATTCTGTGGGGAAGGCCTCTTCCGAGGCAAGGGGCGTTCGGGGGGGGACGGGTGGAGTGCGGTTGTCAGGTCTGTGGGAGTTAAGAAGAAAGGGATGTGTATCCCGAGTGAGGTACCGTTCGAGTTTCGAAGGTCCTCCCGAAGGGCTGTCCGCGCGGACATCGTCCGGGGGACTGTTCGACCGCTCCCGGGGGCTGGTCCGAAGGGAGAAGACGAGGGTATATACATCCTCGCGGTTGGGAGGTTGTAAATCCTGCTGCGGGGATCTGCACCGCCGATCGTCATCGACTCTACTTCCGCTGCGCTACGAAGTCGGGTTTAACGAATGATCAAACCTGTATGCAGTCTCCATAGTGGTCCTGTGGGCTGGTGCGTAGGGCGGAAATTTTTGTTTCTGCTGCGTTACCCAACCCCCCCTCCAATGTGCCGCCAGACCAACTTCCTCCTCCACCACTCACTTCCCCACTTAACCACCTCTCCTCCACCCTTTCCACCTAACCACTTTTCTCCTCTCTTCCGCTTCCCATAGATTTTTCCAAACTCTCCCTTGGTTCTCGTTGAAGTTTTTTGGAAGATTGGATCACCACGAGGCCGAATTAAGGTGAGATCGGGTTATGCGACATGACTGTGAAACCATAAATGGTTTGTTTTTGGGTCAAATGAGATGGTAAATTATATGATGGACATTTAATAATAACGACAAACAATTTTTAGAACATGGTGAACATTCTTGAAATACAAAAAAAATTAAAGGTGGAGGAAAAACATATGAAAGAAAATTAAAGCTGAGGGTAGACATAACATTGAATGAGTCGGGGGCGAGTTGTGTGTACGGTGTGGACATGCAACTAGGTTAGATAAGTTTGGCGTGTCGAGGGTAGACATGGTATTATGTCGGGGTCAGGGCAAGTATGGTCTATGATGGACATCCAACATAGATCAGGTCGAGACGAGTTGCGTATTGATGGTTGACATACAACTGGGTAGGAGAGTGCGTGTCATGGGTGGACATGCAACAAGGTCGGGAAGTTGTGTGTCGATGTGTGCACAACAACTTGGTCCGGAATGGTCAAGTTGGGGTTAGGGTGGACATGCAACTGACATGGAAATGGGCTCCAACGGACTATGCATTTCAAAGGTGACATGCAATCCGTAGGTGTCGGGGGCAAGAAGGCCGAGTTATGTATCGAGGATGGACATGAAACTAGATCAGGGTCCGGAAAGTTGTATGTCGAGAGTAGATATTCAACTTGAACAGGGTCGAGGGGCCCGTTGCATGTTCAGGGGTGAACTTGCAATGGGGCAAAGGGGGGTACAAGGGCCTGGTTGCAGGTTCAAGTATGTACTTGCAACTGTGACGAAGGTCAAGGTCCAATGTGCGTCAAGGTGGATTGAAACTAGGGCAAAGGGTTGGGGGAAGTTGTGTCTCGAGGGTGCACTTGCAACTGGGACAAATCCTCGACGCCAAATTGTGTGTCAAGGGGCATTCCAATAGGAAAAAAAGATGACAGGCCTCGATTGTGGTCGAGGGTGGATTTGCAGTTAGGGCAAAAAGGTCGGGCCTAATTGCATGTCACGTGGGTGATACAACAGCCCACGCACAAAGGTGATTCTCTCCTAGGAACGAAAACAAAACCCCAAGAATGGTACAGGTAAAATTCAAAAAAACACAAATCTTGGAGTATATAAATCGGCAGGTGCAAAACTTAAATGAGAACATCACTAGCAAACTGAGCCTAGATCAGATGGTTAGTATTTTTATGGTGAAAACCAGCCACCGGGTCTTGTCACTGGTGCTTTTTTCTAATTTTATTTCAGACTTTTCAGCAATATATGTTCAGCGGGAGGAGACGTTCCTGCTGACTATGGAGCGCGGTTAGTGATAACTTCATCATACTTCAAAGATGATGTGGTGGCTCAGTCTCTCGGAGGTGCTCCATTGGGGCAGGGTGGTGCTAGTGCTTTAGGGGGTGGGTGTATTTGGTATGTATGAGCGTCTGCGTTTTGTACTTTGTAAAAAAAATCATTATTTCGTCTAGATGAGAATTAGCAAAAACTGAATTTCAATCATTTTTTATTAGCTTACCAAAGGTTTTATTTTCGTGGTGCTTATTCATTACGATACCGACTCGGTTGTGAGTTATTGTCTTGCGGGGGTCGGGTTTTGTTTCTGATACAAATTCCGAGGTCTAAGTCGTACTTATAGGGCGCGCTCCATCTGACACACTACATATAGTGCCTGCCTACGTACGAACGAAGGCGGCAGGGCACAGCCGATTCATGTTGATCGAAAAAAATAACGATATGATGAAGCCCCCGATTCCTAAACGTGCCCGCCGGAGAGGGCTGGAAGTCGCCGGAATCAGCACTGCCTTAGCCTCCGGCGCAGTAGCAGTCAGCAGCTCATCCCCGATGAAAAATCTATTCGAGATACTGGACTTCTTCCCGTCAAGGCCCTCCTGCGCTTCCCAGGCCGTGTGCAAGTCATTGGCCGCGCCACATAACCAGCACTACTCCTTTCGTCCGCATGCAGGCACCTGGAGCTCTCAAGGTCGACCATGGTCGTGGTGCCGCGCAAGTACCAGGCCTCTCGATTCCTCAACATCTTCAGCTTCCAGCCAGCTAGTCAAAGCAAGTGCGCCCAGCTGATGGTCCGAAAGGAGTTTCAGCCCTATGGATCCCGGCGTTCAGCATTCCTCTCCACTGTGACGGCCTGATCTTGATCCCTGCCTTAACGGGGACAATTTTCATCTGCAAACCGGCCACTAGAGAGTTTGTGAGTCCACCTGGAAGCCCAGCCTTTCATGAACACAGGGGTGGCCTTGGCTTTGATTTGGGAGTGGCACCTACAAGGTGGCGAGGCACTTCATCCGGTCCTACAGAGATACTACTCCGCAAAAATAGATGGGCAAGAAGGTGGCACCCACCACTAGTAGAGAATACAGCTGCGGACATGAGATCTTGACATTCTGGTGGCGACGTGGCAAGGAAGAAGCTTGGGTATGGAAGGCCACCGTGGATCCGCAATACCCTATCAAGGCCAGGACCCGATTTGTCTCCGGGGGCCTTCTTTTGGAGTGCTCTCAAGTCCGTCTCACACATGCCGAGGTTATCTCGAATGTCATCCTCGATTTAGTTTACTTGATGAAACATTTACGGTGCACCCTAACCCTCCATGCAGGTATTATAGGCAAGAACGATTCGCATCTGCGCGCTAGGTGAAAAGTTTCTGTTGATCCACTCTGCCAGCCCATGGGAGATTTCATTTGGTTGGCGGAAGATGGGCCAAATCTCACTTGGTCACTATGCCGCCGAGTCAGTCTGCCGGTACCAAGATATCTTCTTGCTTTTGCTTGCGCGTTCAACTGACGGGACAAGATATTGTCTCCTTTTGATGTGTGTGCATCCTTCTCAGGTGTGATCTCCATGACGGCTCTCTTGAAGAAATAATATGATCTCCGGAACGGCAAAAAAATCAACGTTGCTGCACTGCTGTTGCCACTATATGGTGCCATACATGGAATCAACTGTTGGCGCATCAGACCTTCGTGATAACCAGCACATCATATCGTATGTGGACTCCATCAATAGTGTTGCGACCATGTTTGTTTCGTATTGTAATTCCCTAGTCCTTCCAATGTATTTCGTTATGAGTTGATATTGTCCTGACACATTGTTTTTATGATTCAATACAATTGAGAATTACCAGTTTAAATATAATTATGCATTCGAGTTCTGATGAGATATACGTGTTGATGTAGCATGACATTTTTCAGATATTGTACCTGACATGGAGCGCTAAGCTGAACCCATATGACAAGCACGACCTCATATCTTGTCGCATGATAAGTATTTGCTTGACCACGAATGTATTCTAAAGCCAGGGCTTACCTTAATATTACCAGTTTTGTGCTCTCAAGCTCAAGTTTAGCGGACACCTGTTGACCATATATAGAATTTATCAGCATATACCAACCAAACAAATATTGACAAAAAAAAGAGGGCAATTTGATATTTGGAGCAGTCATGTGAGATACAGCCCTGTGCATACATACCCAACAGGCCATTTGAACATATTATCAGCCTTCTTGGTCGATGAATTCGGGATACTATCAGGACTCCACAGAAGAGATGGCTCCTGAATCTGATAATGTAAGACGATGTACTTCTGTCAATTTGAGAAGATGCTACTGATACAATGCTGATGCTTGTTTATAAAACTGCCAAAGGACAGATTATCGCTAATAATTCTTTTCGTTGTTAACTCGTTGTTTTGACTCACAGAGTGCTTTAGAATCTGCTGAACATCGAAGTATTTTTGTCTTCCCTATCGTCAAACAGTAGTAGTTTATGAGCAATCTTATGGTGATGGGTTGTTTGTGTTCTCCTTAGAGAAAATATCCAGAGCAACTCGAACGCGTTTTCTGAAGATACCTACGAAATTGATTTTGTGGTGTGGTATTCAAATTGATTTTATCATTACTAAAGATCAAAATTGCAATGCTAGACACTTATATTTTTCTGCGGCCCATCTTTTGGCTCTGGCTCCATTTCTTCAGGAAAAAATCAATAAAATTTCAGGCCTTTTGGAAGCTCTTGAAAAAAAAACTTTTCTGTTCTTTGTTGACCATGTTTTCAGTTGTCTGGTAACTTATTGAGAGTTCCCCCGCATGTGTTACATGCAGATGAACGGAAAAAAAAGGCATTAGAATTTGAGCATTACTGTGCAAAATATCATTGATAAGGAGTAAATTATAATAAGAAATAGTGATGCAAAATGGACGTATCAGCTCCCCAAGGTTAGACCTCACTTGTCCCCAAGCGAAAGACGAGCTTAAGTAAACATGGCACAATTTATGTAGTGTGGAGTCGATAGTAAAATAATACTAAAATGACAAGCATCGCTATTTACTTTCATGATCAAAACATATCTAAACAACAATCCCTTCTTATTCTTACAAAACTTCTCATGAGGAGGGTCATGCACCTTTAGATGCAAAAGTTTAACACATAAAAGCTTCGTGATCATTATTTTAGAAACGGCTGGGCCGAGGAGATGCATGCAAGGGTGGGATATGGCCAACAGGGCCGGTCCTGAGATTTTGGGGCCCGGGGCGAAACTGAAATAGAGGCCCTTAATATCAAACATTATACTCCCTCATTTCAATAAATAAGGGTTCACGTATCCCAAATTCAACTTTAATCAATATTTAGACCTATTCAAATATAGGTTAATGTGATAAAAATTTATACGTCGAATTGTATCAGAAAAGAGGTTCTCAATGGTACAATTAAGATATATATTATCTAACTCTAATTATGGTTAAAGTTGAATTTGAGAAGCATGGGCCCCTTCATTGAAATGGAGGGAGAGTAACAATAACAATTATTCATAAACAATACCAACAAACATTTAAATGAATTCTAAAAGGAAATTTATATCAAATCGTTTTATAATATTATCTGAAAAACATTCTTTGTTACAAAGTCATTATGATGGAAAATTACCTAAAAACTTACTAGCAGACCGTGGCATGTGCACCGACGCTACCTGTATTCTCAGGGACCACTTCCGTAAACATCTTCTCATACTCCCATTCGTTGACCATCCACAGCTACTATCGTCAATTCATAGGTTTCGTCCACGCTTAGTGTTCTTATTGAAAAAAATTATCCATGGCTCCCCTCTATGATTCTATCATCATCCACAAGTCTTTTCGTACAGTGGCGAAAAATAATAATTGCACAAGAGCTATAAATCAGTGGGAATTAAAACATACTTAATAGCAGTAGACACATAGAAGAAAATGAATAGTGATTCATGGTATAGTATACCTATAAATTTTCCGGACAACAAGACAACGACTGGTCAAACGCGTCGGTTGATCACTGATTGGATGGCGAAGCGGTCAAGCGGAGCACTAGCGCAGCGATCAGTCAACAAAGGAGGCG
The DNA here is from genome assembly GCA_011799875.1 of Thinopyrum elongatum. Classification (NCBI taxonomy): domain Eukaryota; kingdom Viridiplantae; phylum Streptophyta; class Magnoliopsida; order Poales; family Poaceae; genus Thinopyrum; species Thinopyrum elongatum. The sequence goes on from JAAAXO010000345.1 coordinate 22,363, forward strand.
CCAAGGGCAGAGCACAAGAGCCAGCGATCAGACACTGAAGGAGGCGTACGAGGCAGAGCAATGAGCAGCGATCATTACCGGCTGGCGCCTCGAGAAATCTTGTGTCTCCACATCGTATGCCGCCGGGTTGCCGCCTTCGTCGCGTACAGGTATATCGTGTCGTATAGTCGCCTCATCGATAGGCCCGATGAAGGAAGATCTTTGTAGGCAAAACGAGCGAGAAAGAAGATCAGAGCCGACGCCGCATATTGCCCCAGGGCTAGCGCACCCGGCCTTGACTACGCGATCGGCCGGCATCGTGCAGCTGGAAAATGGGCCCTGGGCTACCGGCCACATGCTGACATGCATACATGCATACTTGGAATGGGGCCCCTGGAAATGGGGGGCCCGCGGGCGGCCGCCCCCCCTGCCCCCCTCAGGGCCGGCCCTGATGGCCAAGCATCCATTGATAAGCACATAGTCATGTACACCTTGATTGTTGGGTTGATCCATATTATCCCGTGGCGGGGTTTTCTAGAAAAAGGCAAGGATGTGGGATGCGTTGGCGCGCATTGTGTACACACCAGTACAAGACGCCCTGAAAGTAGATAAAAAAATGAACGGATAGTATATCTGCCAGGAAAATCACTGGCGTATGAATGAGCTGGAATTCAGTACGTAGTCGCCCCTTCCCCATATCCCTGTGGTAACTGGATACAAAGGCAATGGTTTTACAGCACCGGAGAATAAGATCGGTCATGGCCGTGCAGATGCAGCGCGCCTGCAGGGCAATGTGACCTGGCTGTGTTTCACGCCACCCCATAGGGCACCACGGCATTGAGAATTATCCTCCAGTATTGTAGCAATTAATGGGGAACTGTGGCTGGTGTACCAATCAATCTTAGGGTCGTTGACTTGCGAAAACACACATGGTTTTTTTGTAAACGTGTGGTTAGCGGCTATATAGTATTTATAGGTTGAGGACAGATAGATCAAACATCACAGAACCAGCAGCAGTGCTATATATGAACATCCAGTGGCGAGACAAATGTGAGTGTTTCTTTCTTTCTTCATGACTTATACATTGTTCCTCCGGGACTACTGAGATTATGCACTCCCCGAATACCGAGAGAACACCTTGTGTTGCTAATCAAACTCACAACAGTAACTGGGCGGAATATAAGAGGCTCACAAGCGGTGTCTCCGATGGTGTTTGTTGTGTTGGCATAGACGAGATAGGATTCGTCACTCCGTGGTATACCCGAGAAGGATCTCTGCGGCCCTCTCGGTATGCACATCACTATAAGCCTTGCCAGCATATGTGACTAATGAGTTAGTTAGCCTCAGGCTGATGCATTACGAACAGTGTAAGAGTAAAGAGACTGCCCGGTACACAGAATTGAACCTAGGATATGAGCACCGATACCAACGATCGAATCTCGAGCAAGTAACATACCGAGACAAGGGACAGCAACGGTTATGTTTGTATGCGGTATTGACCGATATAGCAAGTTCTTCGTAGAATATGCAGGAGCCAATATGCAGCACATGACGTTCCGCTATTGGTTATTGAGACGCGGAGATGTGTCTCGGTCATGTCTACATAGTTCTCCGAACCGCTAGCGTCCGCAACGCTTAACCGTTTCGTGTGACGATTTGTATTATGAGTCATGTTATTTGATGAACCGAGTTTGTTCGGAGTCGGATGAGATGGAGGACCATGACGAGGAGTCTCGAAAGTCGACGACGTAAGATCGATATATTGGGACGACTATATTCGAACATCGGAAAGGTTCTGAGTGATTACGGCGTTTTTTCGAAGTACGAGAGTTACGGGAATTCGTATTGCGGCCTTAATGGGCCATACGGGAAAGTAGAGAAATGGCCCTACAAAAAGGCACCCCCCCACGGCTGCGCCCCCATCCTGACTGGTACCGAATTGGACTAGGGAGGGGGGGGCCCCCCCCTCCTTCCTTCTCCTTCTACCCTTCCCCTTTTTCCTATTCTCATGGCGGAGGTGGAATCCCCCCTACTAGGACTAGGGAGTCCTAGTAGACTCCCACACTTTGGTGCGCGCCCTAGCGGGCCGGCCTCCTCCTCTTCATCCTTTATATACGTGGCCAGGCGGGCACCATAGACCAACGCAAATTGCATCTGTTGATCTCTAGCCGTAGTGCGGTGTTTCCCTCCACCAAATCCACCTCCGATAATACGTAGCGCGTGGCATTAGGCGAAGCCCTGCGTCGGTAGCATCATATCACCATCATACGCCGCTCGTGCTGACGAAAACTCTCGCGGTGAAGCTCTACTCTGGATCTGTGAGCTCGCGGGACGTCATCGAGTTGAACGTGTGGCTGAACTCAAAGGTTGCCGTAACGTTCCGTTACCTTTGGATCGGTCGGATCGTTAAGGACATTGACTACATCACACGCGTTGTTCTACCTAACGCTCCGCTTTCGGTCTGTCGCGGGTTACGTGGACACACTCTCCCTTCGTGTTGCTATGCATCACCATGATCTTGCGTGTGCGTAGGCATTTTTTTGAAATTACTAGTTCCCCCCACATGGCTGACACCCGTATGCACCAAACATGGCGGAATTGGCAATTAAGCAAACCGTGGTCTGGGTGTACCAGTCAATCTAGTTGCTAGAGCTTTCCACAAAGACACAGATTTGTTTAAACCTGTTGTGGGGCTATACAATATTTTAGTAAGATACATCTATATCAATCTCACAGGAAAACAGTGGGCAATGCTATATATGCCGCAACCAGTAGTGACACAATTGTGTAGTGTTTGATTTGTTTGCTCATCAAAGGCCAAACACCAACAAGAGACGCATGCATACTGGCACGAGTAGGGCTACACCCGAATACCACGTATGTAATTCTGGCATGTCATCGCGTGGATAGTTTCGAGAAGAAACCTTTCTACGATGTCCCACGCAAGTGTGGCTCCTCCAACACACAAACAACCGCAGCGTTGTAAAGATGGGGAAGGTACCGTATCTTTCTAGATCTATCCATCCATAGCCAGTGCACTAGATACAAATAATAAAGGTCCTGGAAATGTTGAAAGGCTTCTCTTGCAAGCGCCTGCAACTACACGCCATATAACTCCTATTAAGCGCCCATGAGATACCCTAGCTCATTTTTCTCATACTATATTTATGGTTGCGTCCAATATTACCATCACCCAGAAATCCCATTGAACATTAAAGCCTCCACCATGGCAGACCACCTTCAAGTCAACAAAAACAGTTGGAGTACTTGACGGCCGCCGCTGGGGTACCATGTTGTTAGGTTCACACCCGACGGATGAGTGAGATCATCAATTCTATGTGGTCCCCAAGTGTGCTCGATGAACCTTCGTGCCGCGCGATTGAAGATGTGAACCTCACAAGTACGAGCCATGGGAGCTACAGCGAGAAGGCAAGATGGGGGAGAAGGAGTGGTATTTTACTCCCGAACGGACGTCCGTCCCCACGGAACGAACCGAACCGGGCACGGAGGCCGGCATTGGAAGGCCACACGGAAAGGACAAGGAGATTCACCTTCAGCCCACCTTTCCACACTCTCCGCATGAAGAAGACACTCGTATTCTACAAGGCGTGGGCGCCTGGGGGGAGCGAAAGACAACATGGATCATGCATGGTTATAGGACTCGAGAGCAGCAAGAGCTGACATAACCCATCCACCACCACCCGCACCGTCTACCAGAACCAACAACGGCTCCAAGGCATATAATGAAATTTATACTAGAGTAGTACCATGATCATTCAACATGCTAGTAGCTAGTTAGCTATTATTTTGAACAATCAAAACGGGAGAACCCCCAATGGAATTACTGACTCGCAGTAGCCCATACATGGAAAGATTACAAGGTTGCACCTATGTGTTGAGGGGAGGTTACATCCACCATAGACAATAGCAGCCCTCACTTTTGAGTAGGTACCCCTGAACGTATTGGGTCCAAAAGAGAAAATCGTAGGATATGTTCATACTAGTAGGCGAGGTGGTACAATCCAACCATGGAATGCTACTGCATGTTCATATATGTCTTAATGTTTCTAAAGGTGGGAAAGGTTACCGAGTCCAAAGTTTTGAGTCGCAGGCTTAGTGGAGTACCTATGTCCAATATCCTGAGATTGAGGCACTAGTAAACAGGGGCGCCTAAATACCCAAGTTATGCAGATAGTGCCAAGATATAGTCAGTTAATGAAAAGTTGATCAGCCATCTGCGACCAATAGCGTCACACCTGGGCATGCTATGGACACGTTGATTTGTACTTATTTAATTTATTATTGTTTGTAGAACAGTGGGGGTGGTTTTGCAGGGTCTTCCATAAGAGCACCGGACGTAAAGAAGATTGGGACACCCGTCCAGTATGACATGCCAATGTACACAGGAGCAGAACACAGCAGGTGCTTGTTCGACTTAGATCCATTGCCTCCTCTCATGGAATGCATTGTAGTCAACGTGTGCGTAATGCAACCGCTGTTTCCTGACCCATGGAGGTCTTCCTTCGTACAAGTCGCACGATGTCGGAGCTGGCTCATCGATGATGGGCAGTGTGGCGCTTCCATGATGAATTACCACTACACGGGAAACAACCACCACCACCAAAGATGGCCAACCCAACACTGCCTCTACGTCTCTACCAACACCAACAACAAATATAACCGATGATGATGCATAGTGGTGTGCAGATCAGGGTCTCATGGTCAGGCTCAGCCTGGAAGTGGGTTGCAGTCGATGCTGTCACAGAGGACGCTGTGGCCGGCTGAGGAACAACTACCCAGGGAACACCGCTGCAACAGCAGTTGGCGAGACCTCATTGAGAACATGGGTATGGATGACATGTTTGGTAGAACTGATGATCAGAAACCAAGACAACATATATAGGTGTGTGCATTGCATAGATTAATCATCCATCAGCGGTCGGGGTTGATATAAATGCCAACCCGTATATTGGTTGGTTGCCCGCAATTTATTTGTTATGTGACCTTGAGAGTTTGCAACCATGGATGGCTTGGCATGCCACTCTTGTGCTAGTTTTTCAATGTGTGTATGTGTATTGGCTTGTATATGCATATCCACCAGGGTATACCTAGCTACATATGCATGTGTTGTAATGTGTGTACATCATGCATCTTTTAAACCATATAGATAAGCTATTTGTTTTTTAAATATAATTTTTTTCCATTAATGTATAATGTCTATGAATTGATCACAGTGTACATTGTATTGGAAAAGATTTTTGGCACGCACCGACCTAGAGGGATTGCCACCACCACATAAACCTATTTACACTTTGAAATGTGTTCTAATAAATATTAACTCACTTCTAAATGTGGTGCTAGTAATTTTATTCCACATCTAATCCAGGGCAAACATTTGTGGTGTGTCCAAGGTGAAGCGACATGCCAGCACAGTTTTTCACACTACTCTGTGGAAAAAGCAGTGCCTAGGATGCGCTTAGGCATGCTTAGGCGCTAGGAGATGGCCATATGGGTTCTAGGGGCATGAAATAAGGAAGTCTAGGCAGGCCAAGCAATAAATTGTCTACCCAATCGGGAAATCATGTTATATTGCACCGATATGCCAACATGAGCTATCATGAAAGTACCTGGTAGTTAATATATGTATGCCCATAATATCCATACACATAATAATAATCAAAGATACACCCTGATTGCCAAAACTATATTAATTACCGCCTAGGCTTGCCTAGGGCACTTAAGCACCGCCTAGGAACTAGGCGAACGGCCAACCGCCTCGCTTACAACTACCGCTCACAATAATAGTACGTGAATAGGCCTGGTCTACTAGAAAATGTAGCTTTCATCTCAGAATAATTTTTTCACGTTGTAGTATTTTCCAGTCTTTTTTTATGTTTACGGCCCGCATACCATGCATACCTGGAAAAGACTTATAGCTGGGGTCACATTAGTGGCCGCGAACAGACAGAACCCGCCACAATTATTTTGGGAAGTATTCTAGTGGTGGGTGAAAAAAGGGATGGCCGCTGCCTAAATGATCGGTAGTGAGGGGCAATAATCGTCACCGCCACTCCTATATTTTCACGAATTAGCCACAGATAGAGAAACAATATTGTGGCGGGTCAGGTGACACGACCAGCCATTGGTTCTCAACGTATCTATGGAGGGCCATGAGAAATTCCGGCCACAGTAATATTTTTGCTGACCCATGCCAAACTCCCTCCAAATTTCTAAAGTTAGCAGTGGCAGGGAGCAGATGGCCCGCCACAGGTCTTGTTAAGTATGGAAAGTGCTTGAATATATCAATGTTCATTAACCTAGTGTAGCCTCAAGCCTTCAGCATTGCACTTTAAATTACTGTATATTCAACATAGAAAAGGTTTTAAAGGAAAAATATTGTTAAAATGGACTGTTCAATGAGAAGGCGAGTAGTGTTTCTGTTCACTAAAAGTGTTTAGTTTATACATGAAGTACATCTGTTTTTTCACATGAGCGCTCTAAAAATGTACCACAACCTATAGGGGTGATACGATGAACCCGTGCCAAGTTTCAAACTCTTCATAGCTCATTTGCAGTTATTTCAAACAGAATAGCGTTTTTGGACTTTTAGGGGCCAGACAAATCAATTAATGCTTCAAAAAAAACCAACCTCAATGGTGTTCAAATTTGAGCATGGCACTGTGATGGTGTGTATTGAACATTGAAAAAGTTTGAGGGGGCAATAAGTTTAAATAATAGTGTCTGTGTGCTAGGCGGTGGTTTCCATTCCAAAACTCAGATACTTCGTCGGAGACTATTCAAATTTGTACACGAAAGTGCATCAAGTTTTTTCCATAATGTTTCAAAAAATTTCACACCCTATATGGGTCATATGATGAGGTCATGACAGTTTTCATCAATTTTCGAGCTCATTTGAAAGTCTTTTTGAATGGAAGAGCGTTTTTTGCCTTTTTAGTGGCCAAAAATTCAACTAATACTTCCAAAATAGCAAACCAATCAAGGTGAACAAATTCGAGCGACCTTTGAATGGTGTGCATTGAACCTGGAAAAAGTTTGAAGGGGAAGTGTATGCGGGAACAACCAAAACAATAAGATCACATAAAACATGGAAAACATAAGCACCGGCAGGCCTTTGTATCATCCCCTACTTATAAGTTATTAGTTGTCGTGCATCCTCGTCGCCCGTCCGTGTTCCCAGAACCTATGTACACAATCCCAAAATTTCAGAGGCCTCTCGCTTGATCGATTTGATTGGCCTCCTCAAACCTAAATTGGGAATAGGAGAAGGCGACCTAGGGAGAGGCCATCGACACTGGTACCCAAGTGAGCTACTCCCGCCGACCGGCATCCTCGTCCTCCTCCTACATCAGCACCGCATACCCGCCGCCGCATCTCCTGTCCCGACCATGATGTGATATCTCACCTCTTCCATGACGCCATGGTATGAGCTTTCTGTCGACCACCCACTCCTCCTCCTCCTCCCTTAACCTGCTTTGTCCCCCCCGGTAGGAGATATGCCCTAGAGGCATAATAAATGTTAGTATTTATCTCCATGCTCATTATTATGTTTATGTTCCATGCTATAACTGCTTGGTTCCGAGCCCGTATATCCATAAAGGCTCTGGGGAAAACCCATGTGCACGTGTGGAATAATAAACGGTAAAATGTATCCTAGTCATGCCTCTAAGAACTAGCTCAAGTGTTGCATGATGATATGTTTTTCCCAATCATGGCATGTCTATGCCAGCAACTTTGAGGGCACAATGTTAGAAGAACATTTGTGTTGAATCGACCCGATTGATGTTATGCTATGAGATTCATTGTCACAAGTTAATGGTTTAATAACACAGAGATGGGTAACGTTTGCATATATTCCTCAGACCATGAGAGTATCGAGTTTCTTCATGCTTGATTCATGAACTTTGGGGTTTGTTAAACGTGCATCCGTACTGGAGGCTATTACGGCGGCTTACGGGTTCATGGAAAAGGTGTTCAGTAACTTGATAGCTCGAGATTGGATTTGCTCCTCCGACGATGGAGAGATATCTCTGGGCCCTCTCGGTGTTACGGTATCCATCATCGTTCTGGCCAGACATTTGTGATTGATCACGGGATGCCGGAACAACGGTACGAGAAAAGAGAACAATACCGGTAACGAGTACTAGCATAGTGGACAAGTTGTTGATCCACGGGAATGCCAACATGCCCTCACCTCGGGTATTTGTAACATATCGCGAAGCAAGAGGAATAGACACGGCAACTGGAGGTTCACTCGAATATTCATTCGTGTGGGTATAGGGGTCAATATGGGTGTCCACGGCTCCGATGCTGATCATGATCGAAAGTGTTCCGGTCATGTCTATACTTCACCGAACCTATAGGGTCACACGCTTAAGGGTCATCTATCTGTTGAACGACTAGAACGGGAGTCTGAGAGAAAGTCACCGAAAAGTTTCGGAGACAACGGAAGAGTTCCGAGAGGAGAACACCGAAAGAGTTTTGGTTTTAAAACCGAAAAGTTGTTTCGGAATATATTATTGGGTCAAAAGGGTTTCGGGCACCGCCTGGAAATTTTCAGAGGATGCCAGAATTGTCTGGGACTTCGGGAATTTTCGGAGAGAAAAACCGAATGTTCCGAAACTCCGTAAACCGCTGTTAATGCTTTCCGCTGATGAAAACCAACCGCACCGAAAATGTGTTTCGGATCATGCCCAGAATAATTTTAGAGGTGCCGGAAATGTTTCTGGGACCTTTTGGAATTTTCAGAAAAAGTTTCGCGGAAAACATCTTGTCTCAGCGCGAGGGGACAAGATCCCGAATCGGGGGTTGCATGTTTGGGTGGCTTTTTTGTCTAGGGAGCATGCATGTTTCATGGAGACATGTTGGTGGCTTGTTGGGGGCCCCCCCCATGGGGAGACAAGGTGTGGGCCGGCCAAGGGCTGCCATGGTGGTGTCCCCTTGGTGCCCCCCCTTGTGTTACCATTATGCCCTTTCAGTGTGAATGAAGCTTGGTATTTTGGTATTTCAACACCCCACCCCCCCTTGCCTGTGGCCTATAAAAGGAGGAGAAGGGGTGCCATTCTCCCCATCCCTTGCTCTCATACACATGCCAAGATGTTATTCTGGCTTCTCTCTCCCTCCCACCTAAAAGAGTTTCGTTAGAGAAGAAAGGAGTGGATGGGGGAAGCCCGAGGAAGGAAATAGGTATGGAAGACGGCCGAAGACCCTTGGGACGGATAGGTGACACCGAGTGATGGCACCTCTGGTAGAAGAGGTCGTAGTTTCGAGAAAGGAGGAAAGAGTGGGCGAGGGGAAGGCTTTTAGAGTGTCCTCGAAGAAAGAACGTACCCTTCAGGGACTATGAGCGCGTATCTCTATGGCCACTCACCCCGCCCGCGGACGAAGGGAAGGCAAAAACCCAAGGGAATTCCGTCGGAATGCACGCGGGAGGAGGTCCTTCACTCGTTCCCCAAGGCGGGACCATGCCGCTATAGCCGCAGTGCCTTCCCAGGTGTACGACGGCCCCCCGTCCTTGCCTGTTGTATAAATAGACCCTCTGTCTCCCGGGGCACTATTTCAAGAATGAACCCAGGGTACGACCATATCTCCCCTTTGGCCCAGTTAACGACGTAATTATGTTTAGCTAACCCTCACCGACAGCCTCCAATCTACCTGGCTAACAATACTGGGACCACAAATAAACGCAATTCCTATAAGGCGGACGGGGCCCTCCCCGGGCTATTTAGACGGAGCATCACATTCTGTGGGGAAGGCCTCTTCCGAGGCAAGGGGCGTTCGGGGGGGGACGGGTGGAGTGCGGTTGTCAGGTCTGTGGGAGTTAAGAAGAAAGGGATGTGTATCCCGAGTGGACAGCCGTCACCGTTCGGAGTTTCGAAGGTCCTCCGAAGGGCGAAGGCTGTCCGCGACACGTCGGGGGACTGTTCGACCGCCTCCCGGAGGGCTGTCCCGAAGGGAGAAGACGAGGGTATATACATCCTCGCGGTTGGGAGGTTGTAAATCCTAGCTGCGGGGGGATCTGCACCGCCGATCGTCATCGACTCTACTTCCGCTGCGCTACGAGTCGGTAACGAAAATGATCAAACCTTGTATGCAGTCTCCATAGTGGTCCTGTGGGCTGGGCGTAGGGCGGAAAGTTTTTGTTTCTGCTGCGTTACCCTACAACCCCCCCTCCATATGTGCCGCCAGGACCAACTTTCCTCCTCCACCACTACTTCCCCACTTAACCACCTACCCTCCACCCTTTCCACCTAAACCACTTTTCTCCTCTCTTTTCCGCTTCCCCAAGATTTTTCCAACCTCTCCTTTTCTCGTTGAAGTTTTTTTGGAAGAGTGGATCACCACGAGGCCGAATTAAGGTGAGATCGGGTTTATGACGACAGACTGTGAACCATAAATGTTGTTTTTGTTGGGTCAAAATGAGATGGTAAATTATATGATGGACATTTAATAATACACGACAAACAATTTTTTAGAACATGGTGACATTCTTGAAATACAAAAAAAATTAATGGTGGAGGAAAAATCATGAAAGAAAAATTAAAGCTGAGTGGTAGCTACATGAAATTGAGTCGGGGGCAGTTGTGTGACGGTGTGGACATGCAACTAGGTTAGATAAGTTTTGTGTCGAGGGTAGACATGGTATTATGTCGGGGTCAGGGGGCAAGTATGGTCTATGATGGACATCCAACTAGATCAGGTCGAGACAGTTGCGTATTGTGGTTGACCATACAACGGGTTAGGAGAGTTGCGTGTCATGGGTGGACATGCAACAGGTCGGGAAAGTTGTGTGTCGAGTGTGCACATACAACTTGGTCCGGAATGAGTCAGTTGGGGTCTAGGGTGGACATGCAACTGACATGGAAATGGGTCCAACGATATGCATTTCAAAGGTGGACATGCAATTCCGTAGGTGTCGGGGGCAAGAAGGCGAGTTATGTATCGAGGATGACATGCAACTAGATCAGGGTCCGGAAAGTTGTATGTCGAGAGTAGATATTCAACTTGAACAGGTCGAGGCCCGTTGCATGTTCAGGGGGTGAACTTGCAACTGGGGCAAAGGGGGTCAAGGGCCGGTTGCAGGTCAAGTAGTGTACTTGCAACTGTGACGAAGGGTCAAGTCCAATTGTGCGTCAAGGATGGAGTGCAACACTAGGGCAAAGGGTGGGGGCAAGTTGTGTCTCGAGGGTGCACTTGCAACTGGGACCAAATCCTCGACGCCAAATGGTGTGTCACGGGTGCATTCCAATAGGAAAAAAAGATGATCAGGCCTCGATTGTGTGTCGAGGTGGTGATTTGCAGTTAGGGCAAAAAGGTCGGGCCTAATGAATGTCACGTGGGTGATCAAACAGCCCACGCACAAAGGTGATTCTCCTCTAGGAACGAAACAAAACCCCAAGAATGGTTCCAGGTTAAAATTCAAAAAAACACAAATCTTGAGAGCTATAAATCGGCAGGTGCAAAACTTAATGAGACATCACTAGCAAACTGAGCCTAGATCAGATGGTTAGTATTTTTATGGTGAAACCAGCCCACCAGGGTCTTGTCATGGTGCTTTTTTCTAATTTATTTCAGACTTTTTCAGCAATATTGTTCAGCGGGAGAGACAGTTCCTGTCTGACTATGGAGGCGGTTAGTGATAACTTCATCAATCTCAAAGATGATGTGGTGGCTCAGTCTCCCGGAGGTGCTCATGGGGAGGGTGTGCTACGTGCTTTCAAGGGGTGGGTGTATTTGGCTATGTATGAGCGTCTGCGTTTTGTACTTTGTAAAAAAAAATCATTATTTCTCGTCTAGATGAGAATTAGCCAAAAACTGAATTTCAATCATTTTTATTGCTACCAAAAGGTTTTATTTTTCGTGGTGCTTATTCATTACGATACCGACTCGTTGTGATGTTGTCTGCTGGGGGTCGGGTTTGTTTCTGATACAAATTCCGAGTCTAAGTCGTACTATAGGGCGCTCCATCTGACACACTACATATATGCCTGCCTACGTACGAACGAAGGCGCAGGGCACAGCGATTCATGTTGATCGAAAAAAATAACGATATGATGAGCCCCCGATTCCTAAACGTGCCCGCCGGAGAGGCTGGAAGTCGCCGGAATCAGCACTGCCTTAGCCTCGGCGCAGTAGCAGTAGAGCTTCATCCCCGATGAAAATCTTTCGAGATACTGTTACTTCTTCCCGTCAAGGCCCTCCTGCGCTTCCCAGCCGTGTGCAAGTCATGGCGCGCCACCATAACCAGCCACTACTCCTTTCGTCCGCATGCAGGCACCTGGAGCTCTCAAGGTCGACCGATGGTCGTGGTGCCGCGCAAGTACCAGGCCTCTCGATTCCTCAACATCTTCAGCTTCCAGCCAGCTAGTCAAAGCAAGGTGCGCCCAGCTGATGGTCCGAAAGGAGTTTCAGCCATATGGGATCCCGGCGTTCAGCATTCCTCTCCACTGTGACGGCCTGATCTTGATCCCTGCCTTAACGGGGACAATTTTCATCTGCAAACCCGGCCACTAGAGAGTTTGTTGAGTTTCCCACCTGGAAGCCCAGCCTTCTCATGAACACAGGGTGGCCTTGGCTTTGATCCTTGGAGTGCACCTACAAGGTGGCGAGGCACTTCATCCGGTCCTACAGAGAACTACTCCGCAAATAATAGATGGGCAAGAAGAGGTGGCACCCACCACTAGTAGAGAATACAGCCCTGCGGACATGAATCTTGACATTCGGGGTGGCGACGTCGGCAAGGAAGAAGCTTGGGTATGGAAGGGCCACCGTGGATCCGCAATACCTATCAAGGCCAGGACCCCGATTTGTCTCCCGGGGGCCTTCTTTTGGAGTGCTCTCAAGTCCGTCTCACACATGCCGAGGTTATCTCGAATGTCATCCTCGATGTAGGTTTACTTGATGAAACATTTACGGTGCACCCTAACCCTCCATGCAGCGTATTATAGGCAAGAACGATTCGCTATCTGCCGCTAGGTGAAAGTTTCTGCTCTATCACATCTGCCAGCCCAGGGAGATTTCCATTTGGTTGGCGAGATGGGCCAAATCTCACTTGGTCACATGCCGCGAGTCAGTCTGCCGGGTACCCAAGATATCTTCTGCTTTTGCTTGCGCGTCAACTGACCGGGACAAGATATTTGTCTCTTTTGAGTGTGTGCATCCTTCTCAGGTGTGATCATCCATGGACGGCTCTCTTGAAGAAATAATATGATCTCCGGAACGGCAAAAAAAATCAACGTTGCTGCACTGCTGTTGCCACTAATGGTGCCATAATGAATCACTGTTGCCGCATCAGACCTTCGTGATAACCAGCATCATATCGTATGTGTCCCATCAATAGTGTTGCGACCATGTTGTTTTCGTATTGTATTCCCTAGTTCCTTCCAATGTATTTCGTTATGAGTTGATATTGTCCTGCCCACATTGTTTTTTGATTCAATACAATTGAGAATTACCAGTTTAAATATAATTATGCATTCGAAGTTCTGACTGATATATACGTGTTGATGTAGCATGATTTTTCAGATATTGTACCTGACATGGAGCGCTAGCTGAACCATATGACAGCACGACCTCATCTTGTCGGTGATAAGTATTGCTGACCACGAATGTATTCTAAAGCCAGGGCTTACCTTAATATTACCAGTTTGTGCCTTCAAGCATCAAGTTTAGCGGACACCTGTTGACCATATATAGAATTTATCAGCATATACCAACCAAACAAATATTGACAAAAAAAATGAGGGCAATTTGATTATTTTGGAGCAGTCATGTGAGATACAGCCCTGTGCAACATACCAACAGGCCATTTGAACATATATCAGCCTTCTGGTCGATGAATCGGGATACTATCAGGACTCCACAGAAGAGATGGCTCCTGAATTGATAATGTAAGACGATGTACTTTGTCAATTTGAGATAGAGCTACTGATACAATGCTGATGCTGTTTATAAAACTGCCAAATGGACAGATTATCGCAATATTCTTTTCGTTGTTAACTCGTTGTTTTGATCACAGAGTGCTTTAGAATCTGCTGAACATCGAGTATTTTTGTCTTCCTCCTATCGTCAACAGTAGTAGTTATGAGCAATCTTATGGTGAGGGTGTTTTGTGTCTCCTTAGAGCAAATTCCAGAGCAACTACGAACGCGTTTTCTGAAGATACCTACGAAATTGATTTTTTGTGTGTGGTTATTCAAATTGATTTTATCATTACTAAAGATCAAAATTGCAATGCTAGACACTTATATTTTTTCTGCGGCCCATCTTTGGCCTCTGGCTCCATTTTTTCAGGAAAAAATCAATAAAATTTCAGGCCTTTTGGAGCTCTTGAAAAAAAACTTTTCTGTTCTTTATGTTGACCATGTTTCAGTTGTCTGGTAACTTATTGAGAGTTTCCCTCCGCATGTGTTACATGCAGATGAACGGAAAAAAGGCATTAGAATTTGAGCATTATGTGCAAAATACATTGATAAGGATAAATTATAATAAGAAATAGTGATGCAAATGGACGTATCAGCTCCCCCAAGGTTAGACTCACTTGTCCCCAAGCGAAAGACGAGCTTAGTAAACATGGCACAATTTATGTAGTGTGGAGTCGATAGTAAATAATACTAAAATGACAGCATCGCTATTTACTTTCATGATCAAACAATCTAAACAACAATCCCTTCTTATTCTTACAAACTTCTCATGAGGAGGTCATGACACCTTTAGATGCAAAAGGTTTAACACATAAAGCTCTGATCATAATTTTAGAAACGGCCTGGGCACGAGGAGATGCATGCAAGGTGGGATATGGCCAACAGGGCCGGTCCTGAGATTTTGGGGCCCGGGGCGAAACTGAAACTAGAGGCCCTTAATATCAACATTATACTCCCTCATTTCATAAATAAGGTGTTCACGTATCCCAAATCAACTTTAATCATAATTTAGACCTATCAAATATAGGTTAATGTGATAAAAATTTATACGTCGAATTTGTATGAAAAGAGGTTCTCAAGGTACAATTAAATATATATTATCTTAATCTAATTTATGGTTAAAGTTGAATTTTGAGAAGCATGGGCCCCTTCATTGAAATGGAGGGAGAGTAACAATAACAATTCATAACATACCAACAAACATTTAAATGAATCTAAAAGGAAATTTATATCAAATCGTTTATAATATTATCTTGAAAAAACATCTTTGTACAAAGTCATTATGATGGAAAATTACCTAAAAACTTACTAGCAGACGTGGCATGTGCTCGACGCTACTGTATTCTCAGGGACACTTCCGTAACATCTTCTTCTACTCCCATTCGTGTGACCATCCACAGCTACTATCGTCAATTCATTAGGTTTCGTCCACGCCTTAGTTTTTATTGAAAAAAATTATCATGGCTCCCCTCTATGATTCTATCAATTCATCCACAAGTCTTTTTCTACAGTGGCGAAAAATAATAATTGCACAAGAGCTATAAAAGTGGGAATTAAACATACTTAATAGCAGTAGACACATAGAAAATGAATAGTGATTCATGGTATAGTATACCTATAAATTTTCCGGACAACAAGACAACGACTGGTCAACGCGTCGGTTGATCACTGATTTGGATCGAAGCAGTCCAAGCGGGAGCACTAGCGCAAGCGATCAGATCAACAAAGGAGGCGCCAAGGCAGAGCACAAGAGCAGCGATCAGATTCACTGAAGGAGGCGTGAGGCGAGCAATGAGCAGCGATCTACCGGCTGGCCGCCTCGAAATCTTGTGTCTCCACATCGTATGCCGCCGGTTGCCGCCTTCGTCGCGTACAGGTATATCGTGCTCGTTATAGTCGCCTCTCGATAGGCCCGATGAAGGAAGACTTTGTAGGCAAACGAGCGAAAGAAGATCAGAGCACGACGCCGCATATTGCCCCAGGGCTAGCGCCCGGCCTTTGACTCGCGATCGGCCGGCATCGTGCAGCGGAAAATGGGCCTGGGCTACCGGCCACATGCTGACATGCATACATGCATACTTGGAATGGGGCCCCTGGGGAATGGGGGGGCCCGCGGCGGGCCGCCCCCCCTGCCCCCTCAGGGCCGGCCCTGATGGCCAAGCATCCAGTTGATAACACATAGTCATGTACACCTTGTTGTGGGGTTGATCCATATATCCCGTGGCGGGTTTTCTAGAAAGGCAAGTGAGTGGGATGCGTGGCGCGCAGTTGTGTACACACCAGTACAAGACGCCCTGGAAAGTAGATAAAAAAATGTAACGGTAGATTATCTCCAGACAAATCCTGCGTATGCATGAGGGAATTCAGTCGTAGCAGCGCCCTTCCCCTTCCGCGGTGGTAACTGATACAAAGGCCATGGTTTTACACACCGGAAGATAAGATCGGTCATGGCCGTGCACGATGCATGCGCGCCTGCAGGAGCAATGTGACCCTGGCTGTGTTTCACACCCATAGGCACCACGGCATTGAGAATTATCCTTCCATGTATTGCTGCAATTAATGGGGAACTGTGGCTGGGTGTACCAATCAATCTAGGGGTCGTGACTTGCGAAACACACATGGTTTTTTTGTAAACGTGTGGTTAGGGCTATATAGTATTTATAGGTTGAACAGATAGATCAAACATCACAGAACAGCAGCAGTGCTATATATGACATCCAGCTGGCGAGACAAATGTGAGTGTTTCTTTGCCTTGCATCACAAAGCCAAAAACCAGAAACAGAGCATGCATTGACACGAGTAGGGGTAGCACGAAGAGCACATTGCATACGTTAAAAAGAATGAGAACAAACATTGTCATGGCTGGGAGGTTCGAGAAACCTAGCTACTGTCCCCAAGTGAAAGCCAAGCTTAGTAAACATGACACAAGCTTAGTAAACATACCAAAATGACTAGCATCACTATTTACTTCATGATCAAACATTCTAACAACAATCCCTTCTTATTCTTACAAAACTTCAGATGAGGAGGTCATGAACATTTAGATGCAAAAGTTTAACCCATAAAAGTATTTTGATCATTAATTTACAAACGGACTCCGCCACGAGGAGGTGCGTGAAGGTTGGGATATGGCCAAGCATCCAGTGATAAGCACATAGTTAGTTACACCTTGATTGCTGGGTAGATCCATTATCCCGTGCCAGGTTTTCTAGAAAAGGCAAGTATGTGGGATGGTGGCGCGCATTTGTGTGTATGCCGGTACAATACGCCCTGGAAAGCAGATAAAAATATGTAATTGATGACTATCTCTAGACAAATCCAACGTATGCATGCGGGAACTCAGTCGTAGCTAGCTCCCTTCCCCTCTCCCGGTGGGTAACAGATACAAAAGGCCATGGTTTTATGCAGCGGAAGATAAAGATCTGCCAGGGCCGTGCACGCTACATGCGCGCCTGCAGGAGCAATGTGACCCTGGATGTGTTTGACACCCATGCCACACGGCATTGAGAATATCCGCCATGTATTGCTAGCAATTAATGGCGCGAACTATGGCTGGGTGTACCAATCAATCTAGGGGCCGTAGACTTAGGAAACGCACCCAGTTTTTGTGTAAACGTTGTGGTAGGGGCTATATAGTATTTATGGGTAGATACATCTAGATCAAAACTCACAGAAAAGAGCGGTGGTGATATATATGCACATCCAGCTGGCGAGACAAATGTGAGTGCTTGTTTGCCTTGCATCCCAAGCCAAACACCAGAAAACAAAGCATGCATATGACACGAGTAGGGGTAGCACGAAGAGACATATGCATACATTAACAAGATGAGAAACAATGGCATGTCATGGCTTGGAGAGGTTGGAGAAACCTAGCTACTTGTCACCACAAGGGTGTGGCACCTCCAACAGGACAAACAATGATAGTTGTAAAGATGAGGAGCAATCTATCTATCCATCCATAGTGAGTGCCACTAGATACAAAATTAAAAGGCAAAAAAATCTCGAGACTTCTCTAGCAAGCGGCCTTGCTAGTACACGCATTTACCCTATTTAAGCGCCTCCATGGATAT
This sequence comes from Thinopyrum elongatum, assembly GCA_011799875.1. Lineage (NCBI taxonomy): Eukaryota > Viridiplantae > Streptophyta > Magnoliopsida > Poales > Poaceae > Thinopyrum > Thinopyrum elongatum. Next base: position 40,352 of record JAAAXO010000345.1, read on the forward strand.
CCTAGCTTATTAAATTCCTTCCATCATTACTTACATATTTATGATTGCCTCCAATTTGCCATCACCCTAGAACCACATTGCAGAGAGAAAGCCTCCACCATGACAGACCACCTTCAAGTTCAGCAACAGAAGTTGGAGCTACCGCGGGGTTTAGGTTCCACCCGACGGATGAGGAGATCATAAAAATCTATGTGGTCCCCAAGGTGCTCGATGAAGCCTTCGTCGCTGCGGGCGATTGAGATGTGAACCTCACAAGTACGAGCCATGGGAGCTACCGGAGAAGGCGAAATGGGGGAGAAGGAGTGGTACTTTTACTGCCGAAAGGATCGCAAGTACCCCACCGGGATACGAACGAACGGGCGACGAATGCTGGCTATGGAAGGCCACCGGAAAGGACAAGGAGATCTTCCACCCACCGCCCACACTCATCGGCAATGAAGAAAGACGCTCGTCTTCTACAAGGGCCGGGCGCCTAGGGGGGGAAGACCAACTGGAGCATGAGATGAGTATAGGCTTGAGAGAAACAAGCAGCTGACATCCCACACGTCCACCGCAACCGCACACGTACCCTCACCAATGCGGCTTCCAAGGTATATAATGAAACTTATATATATGTAGTAGTCATGAATTCTTAACATGCATTAGCTAGTTAGCCACCTTTTCTGAACAATCAGGGGGGGGGGGGGGGTAATCCCCACTTGAATATTACTAAGTCGCCAATACATGGCAAGATTACAAGGTTGCACCGATGCGTGAGGGGAGATAAAGCGCCATGACATAGCGGCCTCCTTTTGAGTAGGTTACTTGAATGTATGGGTTAAAAGGGAGAGAAACCATCAGTCATTGTTCTGATAAGTAGACCGAGGGGTAAGGTAAATACTGCAATGGAAAGTCGTGCGTTTCCTGAGTCCTAAATTCTAAAGGATGGCAAAGGTCGACAGAGGCCAAATGTGGAATCGAGGCCTAGGGAGGGTCACTGGGTCCCCATTTCCAGAGATTGGCACTTGGACAGGGCTGCCAAAAACCCAAGTTAGGGATATATGTGCTGAACGTGAGCAGTGAATGACAAGTGACGGCATCTGTGACAAAAGAGTCACACCTGGGGCATGCTACTGATCATAGTTGATTTGCACTTATTTAATTTTGTCTGCTTGTGGAACAGTGGGTGGTTTGTAGGATCTTCCATAAGAGCGCCGGACTGAAGAAGGTGGTGATGCCGTCATATGTCATGCCAATGTCCATCGGAGCGGAACATCAGCAGGGGTTCGCCGACTTAGATACATTGCCTCCTCTCATGGGCTATGAGATGTCGTCATCGCTAGCAAATCCAATGTTGCTTCCTACAACTTCTCCATACCAATTGCGCGACATCGGTGCTGGCTCATCGATGATGGGCAGCGTGGTGGCATCATCGATGAATGACCACTACATCGGGAACCACCACCAGCAGATGATATCAGACCCAACACCACCATTGTCGTTCTACCAACAACATCAGCAGATGATGATGTATGTGGGTGCAGATCAGGGTTTCATGGTCGGGGCTGAGCCTGGGTGTGGGCCATCGTCGATGGTGTCACTGGAACATGCCGTGACCGGGCTGAGCAACAACTACCAAGGGAACGCCGCTGCAACAGAAGTTGGCAAGACCTCGTCGATGAACACGGGTATGGATGACATGTGGAAGTACTGATGATCCAAGACAACATAGATATATGTGTGTGCGTGCATAAATTAATCATCCATCAGACGGTCGTTCGATATATGGCAACCCGTATATTGGTTTGCGCCGTATTTAATTTCTCATTGTGGCCTCTAGAGAGTTTGCATGCAGGCATGCCTCTCTTGTGCTAGTTTTTCGATTGTGTATATGCGTATTGGCTTGTATATGCATTATCCGCCGGGGTTTACCTGGTGATATATGCATGTGTTTTAAAATACTGGCAGGTGTGCATCATGCATCTTTTAAACCTATATAAAATGAACTATTTTATTTAATTATAATTTTTTCCATTATATGTTTGGGCGTGCATTGTCTTTGGAAAAGAAGTTTGGGCATGCATGCAGCGACCAAGAGGGATTGCCATCTACCACATACACTATTTTAAATGTGTGCTAATAAACTGTTACTTACACTTTTAAATGTGTACTTTTAAATGTGTGCTAGTAATTTAATTCTAATATGCTTGGTCGAATGTTTGTGGCGGTGTCCAACGGAGTGACATGCTCTGCACCGTCAGTTTGAGGCATGCAACAGGTGGTATAGGCCCGGTCTACTTTAAATGGTAGCTTGCATCTCACAATAAATTTGTCATGTTGTAGTATTTTCCAATCTTTTTCTATTTTTAGGTTGCTGGCCCGTATGCCATGCGGTTTAAGATGTCTGCCGGTACATAGTAGTACATTCTTAAATAACAATTGCATTGGAAAAACTTATTCATGCCATCCATGTGTCCTAGTAATTGTATCCCCTATTTATCCGGTTTGATGGAATATGGGTTGAGACAAAATTGTGAGTTTACATTGCAAATATTTCAGCAAGTGTATCTTGCAAAAGTGGATAGTCAAGGAATGAAAATTAAATCCATGCGATAATCTTACATGCTAACTCCGTGTATGTAAGTCAGGGGCGGACCCAGGATTGGGCCAAGCCCAGGCCCCAGGCTGCAACAGTACCACTACAGTATGTAATCTGCTACAGTAAACGAAGGAATTTATCATCACGCCCCAGGCCCAGCCCCCCCGGCCTGGGTCCTGGATCCGCCACTGATGTAAGTGATCAGATATCATTGGTCTGGCAAAATATTTAAATGTCCAATTGCCTTGATTGAAATGCCACTCCTAGCAAGCAGCCACTCATAGCAAGATAATCACATAATCAGCAGGATCATATATAGCCTTCTTCAACAATAGTGAAAAACAAATAAATAAACTGTACACTCTCTTTTAACACAAAACAACAGATTTTAACCGGTCTAAATACCAATACACCATGATGCATCCAAAATGAGAAAAATTACGCTAGTCATAGAAGAGATGAATCAGAAGCACAAGCTGACAGTAAGGTCATAACTCATAAATTATCTAAAAGCATATCCACATAAATTATCTAGTGACGGTAGCCTGTGCCACAACAGGGATCTGCTTGAGGTGTGCAAACCCCTTGGTTTTCGGGCACCCCTATTTCTCGCACTAAGCGAGCCAGGAGTGACCCTTTGCAGAAGGGAACACCAGCTGGGCCGGCCCACGCACACAGAAAACACCAGCCTGTTTTCTGTTTCGTTTTTTTCCATACTTTTTGTTTTCACTTTTCACTTTTTTATTTTTATTATACTTTAAAATTATATATATATATATATATATATATATAT